>JACEII010000030.1:4459799-4609398 GCA_014332785.1 Antheraea mylitta
ATACTATACTACTACTACTAACTAATACCCATTGCTTATCAAATTAACCTTTGAAATAGATGTTATATAGAACGGAAAAAAAATAAAACATAAAATATATTCCGCTTATAAAATTTCTATGTAAACAATACTATTTGTTTATTCCCTCTTCTGTGCATGCGTATCACACCGCTTGCCCCACTTCACATATCACTACACACGCAGTGCTTATAAGAAACGTAGTTTCTAAAAACATTACTAACTTTATTATTTATCGTGATATTCTTTTGGATAGAAAACCAAGTACCTAAGAAGTAAAACAAAAAATATTAAATCAAGTCTATTTAAGAGTTTTTGTATGATCTCCACACAAAAGCTGACTTCTATTATTTTATTTACATAATTATAGTTACTGTGAATAGTAAGATAAAAACGATCCATATTAGTTTAATAATCCAGGCTTTACAACCGTGTAACCGGAAAACAATTTGTCATTTTTTAAATACCTACGTTGCTGTGGTACGTCCGTGGGAATGACGTCGAGTTGCATTGTGTGTAAATGCGAACAAAAAAAAAAGCGTTTTATGTAACATCCACAAAGGCGTCACAAGGACGGGGCAAAGTAGCTATTAAGAGTCGAGAGATCAAGTTTTTGCACAGGGGTTTTTTATTTTCAAACTGGATATGAGGTGCGATGTCGCACTCGCTTTTTGTTTAAAGTTGTTTTGCAATATCATGTCGTTGACATTTGACGGTTGTATGAATTAAGAACCTTCGAAATAAACCTGTTCAGGATTTTATTGCAGACAGTTATTAGTGTTGATTTAAATATCTATTTAAAAACCAAGCAAAAAACTTATAATACTTATTTAAAATCCTAACTCATATTATACAGGCTGAATGTTTAGACATTAGCAATATTTATGAGGATACTCTGCACTCGATTCTCGTTCTAAATCAATTTGAAAAATAGATGCTTGACATTTGACTTAATTATCTAGAAAAATACAAAAATTATACACAATCCTCTACGCGTTTATGTTAAAGCACAGTGTCAATGACCGTCAGGTGATTTCTTATCGAAAGTTATTAACACAGGGTCGCCCATTATAGCTTTCGACACCGGTCATTGCACCTAGATTGCGTTTATACTTTTGAATGTCTTACAATAAACTTTAACTTCGATTTTCTTGGTTGTTTATTAGTATTTGTTTTGATATTATTATTTTATATGTTGAACGAGACCATAAAGTGTTATATCCCACAATAATGCAAGCGTTTAAACTTTCACCTGGTATATGAGAATGAGTTTATTTGTTACGTTTTCACTCCTTAACACGTGAGCATCATTAAATTTTGCATACACATTTTCAAGTGTAAAGAAAAGGACATAGCGTGCGTTATACAAAAAAAGCACTGCTTCCGCTGGATAAGCCAAATCTACATTAACGTGAGGGATGTCGCGAGTAAAAGCGATAAATAACAAAAGGTACTAATAACATGAAAGTTATTATTTATCTTGATTATTTCTTAGTGTCCTTGGTCCACACAATATAATTAATATTACCATATTTTTTAATGCTTAAGATCATTATCATATCAACCTGTAAGAGAGTCACAGTAGGGCCTTAGTTGTATCCACGAAAGAACGTATAGACATGACGTATTGTCGATTTCAAGCTCCGAGAAATTTACAGTCCCACGTTTTCCCACATTCAGTGATATTAAAAGCACATGTCTCAGGCTTAGGTTTCCTTACGATGTTCTCCCTTACCGTTTGCCAATATTACTTTTTTAAAATTGGTAAATTGATAATTGGTAAATGTACAAAAAATAGTTAGTACACAGCGTGGTTCGAACCTGCGGACATGGGATCCATATTCTTTGGGTCAATCCACTCGACCACCACAGCTTACGTCTTACAAATGAGTATTTAAGATATATCGATGAAGACTTATATTCGCGTACAAGAAAATTATATAAATTACGGTCTTATTAGTAAATAAATAGCAGTCATACGCGTACCTACTTAATATTTATTTTGTTTATTATTTATCTACTTATATACAATTACATATACGTTTATGTGAAATAAACTTTACACTTATAGTGTTATTATATTCTTGTTATTTTAGTGTTATTATTATGATAATGTTTAAACCCACTTGGCCAAAATTGAAAATCAGCGCTGGGGTCACTTGCAAAGGTGACAGCCACCTCATACTGAATTCTACGCCATTGTAGCAACACTACGGCATAATCTTAATATGTTCTATCGTTTATTTTATTTTATTTTTGGCAATCAATCTTTTACTTGATTATTACTGCCATTGTCGAGTACGTAATGAGTACGTAATTACATGTCTCTTGCGATAATTTCAATGAATTATCAAAATGGGTGCCGTCTTCTTAGAACTCTACATGGAGTTTTTGTGGCAAGTCAGAATCCATGCTCCGTGCTATTATTTCCGATCCACTTGACTTGTGCAAAATCACCGAACTATATTACATAAAGCATCACCAACATTACACAATATACTGCCAAATAACACAAGATTATGGATAAAATATAAAAAAAAACACTTCATAGCATTCCAAGATCCCGTTAAAAACTTTATGTTAAAATTTTATGTTATGCATATCCTTGTAACTCCTTTTTTCACTATTATATTGTCCGTGTATTTATTGCAATGAATGTATTTTCTTTCTCTCTTAAATCAATTTGTAAACATTGAAATGATTGCTTGAATGTTAAATAGTAATATCAGTCGATTACAGTACATGGTAGAAGGGTTAAAGAGTATTTGCCACAGCTGTCAGCGCTATGAATGCCGGTAATATCTCGCTTGACGAAGCTTTTGTGTTGAATTGCTCCTGTGTACAACACAACACCCACCATCCCGGCACCAATGCCGTGTTCAGAGTGATTTATTACATTCCTATACTTCGTTATGAATCACTACTAACTTCTATAGGCGGAAAAGTCCTGTTATTTGCTTACCTTTCTTATAACTTATGATATTCGATATTATCTATTTGACAATAAGGACAAGGATTTATTGAAAAGACTAACAAGGAGGTATTGAAAATTGGAACGTTATTCGCTTTTAGAATTTAAATATTAGATTTGAAATGTAAAAATTATATAAGCGGAAAATTGTAAATAACAATGAAAAGCAAAGAATCAAACAACAAAAAGAAAAAGTGACCATGTGAAAATAAACAAATTTATAAATTACAAGAATACATATCGAATTACATTGTATTTAAATTTATTACTTGCTTATTGTAAATATGCATACTTTGTTTAGCTTAAAAGTAATATAAGGATCACTTATACTATACATTTTTTAATACCTTTGAACACCTTTTACGTTACTTTACATACCAAGAAGAATGACAACATGTCAAGAAAAATATGAAGATATAATATCTCCTAATTGTACTAAACTCTATTATGTAGATTTGAGATCCTGCAAATTATTTTAGGGGAAACGATTACTAAAGATATTAATATCTCGTGTCATAGTCGAGGCATTTTTTACATCCGCAAGCTACATATTTTTTACTCTCATAAATTACTGCCACATAAATACTTATAATTAAGGTTTCGAAGAATACATTTTGCAGTCAAGTCCAACGAAAAAAAAGTTCGTTCGAAGAGAGGAATTAAGGCTCTTGGCGGCCGGTCGTCTCGTCGTCTGACGTAGATTGATTCTATCCACTTGCTCGTGTTTGTATAGGTATACTACCGACAGTAATCACTGAATACACTGGAAGTGGTTTGTGAATACCTAGTGTATTTGAGTGTTTGTTCACTTCTGTAATAATACTAGCCTTTAAATGTCCATCATTGGACAAAGGTCTATCTCCAGATAAGCTCAAATTACCACGCAAGACCGGAACATTTTGGCCATTTTATGCACATCGAATGTCCTGTACATTGTCCATATTAGCACTACAAGAATATTTTTCAAGAAGTTAGGAAATACTGTTTAATTGTATAAAGCAATATACCTATTGCTTCATAACATCATCATGTCTATGTCTATTTAAAATGCAATTAGATTTTATACTAATATTGTTTAACCACAGAATTAATAAGTCTTTTGGTACCATTGTCATCATGGTAGTCATATAATCCGTTAGAATATGGAAATAATTATGTATCACGCTTAAATCGGGTAATAGGTGATTGCAGCAGAATGGCAAATTCATGTTATGCTGTAGCAATAAAGTAAACTATGTGCCATCTCCTCTATAGAAGTACTTTGAAGACAGACAATCATAATGGGGGACAGATCAATAATTTATTAGTCTCTTTTGTCAGTAGGATTACAATAACACCGTTAGACTAATTACCACAAAGTCGGTATTTTTTATTTGTGATGTGATAACGTCCTATAAATCGATGAACGCCGGCTGCACGCACGAAAAAGCATGATTCATTGTCACGTTCTTCCTGAGCCGAGCGTGTAAGCGAGCGCGAAACAAGCTATAGAGAGGCGCGATCAGCCTAAGCGTTCGGCTTGTGAGGCATCTATCTCTCTTTTATTTCCCCCTGTTTATTTATGACAGTTAGTATGTCCATTTTCTATCAGATTCTTATCTACTAATTTCCTAAATTCCATTTTCCCAGTCTTTATTACACTTCTATGGCGGTATTGACGGGATATAGGTATTATGTAATATATATATATATATAACCTTAACCTTTAAACGAGCAATTCTTGTATATTTTCATATTTGTATATATCTAGGATCTCGGGAACGGCGTCATCTATTTCCGTGGAACTTAGTATGTAGATAGTTTCGGGGACGATAAATCAATCTAGTAGATTTTATTCATAGAAAACTTTTTTAACTGAGTTTGCAGGCAATGAAATATATAGCTAGAATATAAAGGTAAATTTCGCCGCTGCTGTCAAAACAAACATAGCTCAGATGGAAATCGGTTGCTTCAAAAAATCGGTGTAACCCCAGCTCGAATCCGAGTGAGCAGAGGAGATATATTTCTTTTATATTTTTTTTTGTATTAAGAAAAAAAAAACTATGAGGCAAACCTATTTTCATTTTATAATGTTTTTTTAAGAACCAACCTAGTCTCGGTCGCCCAGGTGCTTTTTTTAAATTATCATACAATGACACATCGCTAAGACTAATATTATAAATCTGAATAGTAATTTTTTTATTTATTTGTTACATTTTCACGCCTTATGAAATCGATCATTAAGCAATTTTTCATATATATTACATGTTCTCAAGGATACAGAATAGGATATAGGATACTCTTCATTTAGAAAAAAGTAGTGTTCTCTGCAGATCAAATCAAATCAAATCTAC
Source organism: Antheraea mylitta (assembly GCA_014332785.1). Taxonomy (NCBI): domain Eukaryota; kingdom Metazoa; phylum Arthropoda; class Insecta; order Lepidoptera; family Saturniidae; genus Antheraea; species Antheraea mylitta. Next base: position 4,465,122 of record JACEII010000030.1, read on the forward strand.
ATTAAAGCAAGCGAAGTCGCTAGTAACAGCTAGTTTATTTATACATCTAAACAAGTTTACAATAACCGTTTTCAGTATAAAGTTATAATCAGTGTACTTGTCTCTTCAATGTAGAAATTAAAACATATATTCCATACAAACGTATATTGATGACTCAGGATTAATATCACCCATCTCCAGTTTTAGCGTTTTTTGACATTTTAATGCAGTGAGGTTTTAAATCCAATTTCATTTAACCTGCAAAATTGTTTGTGTTGGAATCCTCAATATTAGGAAACTCATTCGTTATGGAAATTCAAGCGCTCGTACATTTTTCTGCCAATTCGCTCTTGGTTTTCTTCTTTTTGTAAACATTCAATTTAGTTATTTATTGAATATCTTTTTTGAAATAGATGCTATATATTCATAACAAGCTTCTGTAGGTATTTTGTTGTTTATATATTAACACATAGTTAAGTGTTCACTATTTCTTTTAAATTCTTTCTTACTTATTAACGTAAGTCACTTTAAAATGATTGTTTAGTAATTAACCGTTCAGAGCGGTAATTTTTCCTCGTTGATAGATTCAAAAAGTGAAAGTTAGTTATCTTAGATGGCAGCACTTGTGTACGTTTTAAGGGTGCGTTCAAGAAAGTAGTGAGCAGATACATGCCTTTTAATCAATAAAAGTAATAAAGAAAAAAAAAAAGATTTGTGCTCGCATATAGGTTAGTATAGATAATAATATAAGTACAATGTACACAAGTACAGAACATGAATTGTTTCATAATCTCAAAAAAACCCCTATTATAAAACATTCTTTATTGGTGATCCGCTCATATTGGTCTTAGCGTGATGATGTATAGCCTATAACTATCCTCGATAAATTAGTTATATAACATTGAAAAAAAGTTTCGAATCAGGCCAATAGTTCCTGAGATTACCCTCTACAACATCACGTCATAAACTCACACTTTTACCTCTTTATAATATTAGTATAGATTTGAGGACTATTTCAATAATTTCACAATATAAAAAAAAAATAGTTTCTTTAGCTTTATATTCGTATGTAAATCATTTAGGTTCACGAGAAAATTTATTTTAGGTTCGGAATGATGACAACGGATGTAACAGTCGTGAGTTTTATGGTAAATTGTTGTTATTAAACTATACAAGTAAATTCATTAACTGATTGTTTAATTTAACTGTTCATTTACTTGTTATTATATAAATAAAATATCACAAAAGCGTCATTTAATTTAAAGCTATTAAAGTTTTAAGAAAATATGAATTTATAAGCAATTTTCATTCGATATTTGCTTGCCGTCGAGAAGCAAGTTAGCGGTATATTCTAAAAATAATTAATCCGAAAATCTTAAAAGGCTTTCTATATCGGTACATACTATCAACATATCAGGCACACATAAAATACGAAGACAACGTTGCCGATTAAAACATATTGATCCTATTAATATTATAAACGAGAAAGTTTGTGAGCATAAATGGACGTCTGGTAATCTTTCTCACAAAAATTGATAAACAGTTTATGGGATGGTAGAGCCAAGCTGGAGCTACTGGTTTCGGCATGAATGGGTCGGCTCACCCGGGGTAGTACCACTCTCTCACAGAAAACCGACGTGAAGCTTGCATTGTTGCGTTTTGTTCGATCAGTGACAACACCGGAGGCTCACCCCCCCCTTCCTCTCCCGTCACCATTTCCCTCTTTCCCCTATTTCCGCTAAACAGAGGCTGGCAACCCACTTGGGACTCCCCTGGTGTTGCTATTATCTATGGGCGGCGGTAATCACTTAACAGCAGGTGATCCAGGTGTTCGAGTGCCTCATGATATAAAGAGTAATATAGCTTATATATTAGAACAAAGCATGGGATATAATTTACAATGATACTGTTTAAATTGACCAAAATGTAACGATATGTGTCTGACAGTTGTGGGCTTACAAGTTTGCCGCCTGTAGGTTATTCAAATTTCGCCGCCCCTAAGGACCTCTACTATCTGATATCCTAGTTCATACTTAACTACATTACTAACCGTATTAATTATATTTTTCTGTCAGTGAAATGGTAACGTTATAGTTTGTGCGCTATCTGCCTTATTATATATACTATACTTTCCAATAAATCTCCTTTTTAATTTTTGTAAGATAAAAAAAGAATTGCCCCAAATCTACCACTCATGGCTCCAGCCTACTGGTAAATCCGTCACTGCCGCCCCTAATATCTGGTCGCCTTAGGTCATATCCACCACTGGTGTCAGGTAAGTTTGAAATAACCCGCCATTTGACAGCCTTCTCTGTGTACGCTACATAACTTGTTATTTATAAATTTGTTCTAACCAGTCATATAACGTTACCGTGGTGGTCGTTGTTCGCCCTTCGATCCGAAAGAAAGTATGGGCACAATAACCACGCTACTACAACGTATAGGCGATTTCAAACTCTGATAAGTCTTCAGTTCTATGTTTTCACACAGAGGTACTTAGAAGATTTCTCAGGTTCAGTTCTTCTGGTTATTTTGTCTTTCACCGGCAGCTGATAGTGTTAACAATTTAAATTGATACATGTACGCCGATTCTGAACAATTCATTGGTGTATTCGTTCGTTGATATTCCATCGGCTAAAACACATGAAAACCATTACGATTCGATCTTCATAGTACAAGCAATATTATTATGCGTGTTTCGAAACAATTACTCTCATAATAGAGATTCGGGGTCAGTAACTGGAGTCTTCAAGTTGTGAAGGACAAAAAAAGTAATATTTAAATGAAAAATGGACTTAATTATTAACTTTTTGTAATTTTAGACTAAGCTAAATTGAATCCGTCGATGTTAACACTTGTTTTACAGAACTTTCACTGGTATGACCTTAGGGTGACTAATAAATAAACTTTGAACCTTCAACTTTCAAGATTGAGTTTGTAAAACACATGATAAATTCAGTAACCTGATACTATTCGGTAACGTAAAACGACGACCTGACCTAGAAACAGGACTATAAAAGGGAACAAATTGTCTTTTATAGCGATTTTTTATTCTCTTACTTTTCTTTCGATTTATATTTTGTAAATTGGTTATACTTATATAAATATTAACGAATCGCGGCGCCATCTGTTTTAAAATGGGATGTAAATTTTAATAACAATATTTTTTTAACGTGGGGTGATCCTTTATAGGACAGTCACTCCTTTGAGAGACAGGTGGATAATATTGAACTTGTACCACATAAAGCCTCAGGGAATTACTCGAGTATATAGCGCGACGCCTCGGCCTTAAGGTTCAGCGCGAACACCAGGTCATCGGCAGACCTAGACTGTTTGTCGATCTAATAATCTCCACTTACACCGAATGACTGCCATAGAATGTGAAGTTTCCCACCTTTTCCTCCTTTGCTTCGGCCTGACAGTGAAAGATACTTCCTCCAGCTGTTAATATCTTAAGGAGGTTTTACCCCCATCTTGCCACAAGCGAGTTAAAAGGGCTCTTCGAAACCCCGTCGCGTGTTTTCACTAATAAGTAGAGGAGTAGGATAAGGGGCTCCGTCCGCTAAGGTATGCACCTCGTATCGGTGCTTCGCATCACCCGTAGGTTTTACGAGACAAGCTCACCTTGAATACGTTCTTCGTTTAGTTCGGTATAGTTCTTCGTTTTACATCGTGGATACCCACGTCGAATGTTAGTTGATTCCCGTCCACTTCGTTTGGTATTAAGAGAAATAGTAAATGGTCAATCTAATCAAAAACGTAAGTATCTTAGAAGTATCTATGAAAAATTCCACATCTATTAGTCATAACCCTCCGCCGATATGTTTAGCAGTCTGATGTGATTTAATCTCAAAAGCACCGTATTTTCATTATACGATGTGACTGTTTACTTGTTAGTAATATTTTTACAGGATATTCAGTACTTGATACCCGTTCTAACTCAAAAAAATAGGTGCTTAATATTTGACCTAATTATCTAGTGTAAAACAAAAATATATTCTATTCCATTATGCAAGTTTGTTAAAACATGCGGCAAAACGGTATCACTGCCCGATGACTCATGATCAGTAAAGCGTGACAAACGTGGGAACAACGACAAATTTAAAAAGGTTAGGTTAGGTTAGCGTGAACAAAAAATAGTTTATTATTCGTATTATTAATTATTAACTCCGGATCGTCCCTTGCAGCCTTTGGCACCGGTCAATTCACCAAGGTTTACTGGATTTATGTCCATACTTTTGAAAGTTTTAATAAAGACACAAACTAAATTTCTCTTTGTTGTTTATTAGTATTCATTTTGATATCAATATTTTATATGTTAAATGTGATCAAGAAGTATCAACTCTTTGAATCTTGCGAGCAACTAACCAATTGCCTGGTATATGTGGATCGAATATAACAAAAGAAGATAATGGGTTGAAGACTGTTTCAAATATTCCGTTATATTCGACCGACATATTGCCATATTTTGACATTATTTCAAGCTTCATGTGTTGAAAAAATCCAAAGCCTTTCTATGAGGCTTTTGTGTGGCTTTTTATTTCAATTTTTACGTCGAATCCGGCTTTGTTTTTGCGATTCGATAGATGAAAATATTTTGCAAGCTCTTTGTGTTCGGAAACGATACTGTATATATCAATTTTGAATAATAGATTCCTGTAGTTTTTGCTTATTATGAATGGACAGGCAGAGTAAATGTTGTTACGATCTAAAAGAGCATCCTTTGTTTGATGTTTATGTGGTTTTACGAGCCAGTGATGTCATTTACGTACCCTAGTGCGTACTCTAATTCATAACATTGTTCGTGAGGTTTTTATTGTGAGACAATATTATATGACAAGTAATAAGGTTTTTTAACAAAGATAATTGGGTAAATATTAAATATATTGTATATCGGATATGAAAAATAATTCTTGTAATTATTTATTGTTTATATAAATCTTTCAATTTGTTTGTTCGCAATAAACCCAAAAAGTATGCTTATGGAGTTTCATGCCGTTTTCATTCATGTATAAAATTATTTACGAGGATGATTTAGGTATACTAGTGGGCGCCAAGTAGTCGACATTCGACAATAGTTCATTGTTTTTTTAAAGTTTGATCTTTATTAGAGTTCTTTTGTCAAAGGGTATACTTCTATAATCCAAGGTTTTCATCATGGCTACTCAGTTATTTGCCATGATCTTTATTATATAACCATTAAAAAAATCTATGTGTAAATGAAAATTAATTATAAATTGGAAACAAAAACCACGTGGTAAAGCTCAAATTTTAACCAAACATAACTTTACGAAAATAAAGAAATTTATCGCAACCCATGACACAATTTTCAATTAATTTTACACGACACCATGGGATGGTATTTCTGGAAAATATTCAATTAAATGTAGTCTGTTCATTATGTAAAATAGTGATATGCCCAGTATCATCGTTTGGAAAAGTAATGGATGCACAATACAACCAAATGGTGAATCCAAGACTAAGACGTTTTTAATACTACCATTAGCTTTTGAAAATAAATTCTTTTTTGTTGCTACATGAGGTTGAATTGCAACATTGTGACCGCGAAGGTCTAACTCATGGATTACTTTTATGAACCAAATTCTTATTTTGATTATAGTAGGTATTATTTGGCTCATTTCTTTATTAATTCATTATTTGAAGTGAGTTCACCGTAAAAAATAATAAACATTAGAATAATAGTTATATTTTATAATATCATTGTTGAATGTAGGATGAAAAATGGTAATTAGAACGTAAGAGTTAAAAAATACATATAGTCGAGCATAGCAGCCTCTTTCCTTCACAACCTTTTTTGAAATTCGTAATTATTGACGGTTGTCAATATGTCTTTTTATTTACATGTGTGTATATGTTGTGTAAAATTCGCGTAGTATTGTGAGTAGTGCATATTTTAATGAATTTAATGTACTTCTAACGCATTTTATATAAAATAAACAGCTTTCTGTACTTCTCCGCCATATAAACTTTAACTATGCCTAATTTAATGTTCACCCGTTGACGGGGAATAGGTTAAAAAGGGGTACAATTTTTTTGCTTCACATATGGATAATTTGTCACGTATTTTTTGTAGATTGGTTGAAATATTGTGTGTGTGAGACGTGGCGACGCGATGCCGCATTGATCTCGCATATCTATAGTGTTGTTTACTACGTTACAAATTTTGATTTTTCACATCTGCCATGCGTCCCGTCACGGCTCATAGATTTCATAAAGGGATATAAGGTAGCGTTTTCGATGAAAGCTCCCAAGTGGCATGACTATATATATATATATATAGAAGAGGTACTTTGACACATTGAATAATAACATAACAGTAATATAAAATTGACACAATGTACATAAAATAAAAATTACTTTGTTCAATATGCTGTCAGTTATGATTAAGTATAACACAAATACAATTCGTTTTTGTAAAATTTAAGCATCTGTTGTGTAAAGAAGAGGAAATGCAAACTCGAAACATATTAACCGGCTCATAAAACTGAGAGTCCTCGAGTAGTTACTGGGAACGATTTTCGTAATGACAGGACCGTGGCTTTTCCACGCCCACTGCAATTTATTATTTTTATATAGAGGAGTCTCTTCATTGCGACTGTTTGATTAAGTGAAAAAGATTTAATTACTTATCTATTATAATTAGCTTTCTTTAGTGGCATCGCTCACGTCAATGTAAAAGAACATTTATCGTTTAAAAGTTATAAATTCTTTTCCGACAACTTGTATGCAAAATTTTATGGTGTTAGGTGAATAGTTAATGCGTGAACGTAACAAAGAAGGAGAGTTTTTGGAGGGCTCTTGGAATGTTATGTAGTGGATTTTATATTTTATTAGCTTCAGGACTCGACTTTGTCCGCGTGGAATAGTTACTTTGGGCTAACGAAAAAAAAAAACAGTTTTAGAAACAAATTTTTATTAGTGCTCCATTTCTATTGGTTAGCGTAATGATATAGGTAACCTTCCGGTATTAACTATCTAACACTGAAAGAATTTCAAATCAGACCAGTAGTTCTTGCGATTAGTGAGTCAAGCTAACAGATTCTACAAACTTTATGATATTAGTATAGATTCATAATATTGTGTTATTTGGCTCTACATTTGGTCCCAAGCTGAGGTTTGCCGTGCACCCTTGAGCTAGTTGCTCAAATAAAACTAGATGAGTGCCTTAAACACTCGCCTTAATAGTCCAGTGAAGCGGTTAAGACCTTGCTGGATCAATAGCGTAGTCAGTTCGAAAACACAGCTCTATATTTTGCAATATTGATAGTGTTTTACAGAATGTAGTTTTGTTATTCAGCAAAAGTGGATGGGAAATAATACCAAGGAGGATGGATTTTGGCTAACTACAAACACTCCCTGGAAAAATTCTAACAGGATGGCCACCACATTGTTAGTTCTTGAAAATGATCGCAAGAAACTTGTAACGCCATAACCTACTGGACAATGGCAGTAATCTAGGAGATTGGTTGCCAAAAATAAAGTTAATTAAAAATAAACAATCTCACATTCGCATTTATAGCATTTATTAAGATTATTGATAGTATATGACAGTAATGACAGCATAGGTAGGAGTTTTTGGCGAGATCTTGGAATGCCATGTAGTGTTCTTTACATTTTATCTACAATCTTTCTACAATATTTTGTTCTATATTGTGTACTGTTGGTGGTGCTTTACGTAATATAATTCGGTTATTGTGCACAAGTGAAGTGGATCGGAAATAATAGCACGGAGCATGGATTCTGACTTGCCACAAAAACTCCCAGCAAAGTTCTAATATGATGGCCACCATCTTGTTAATTCATTGAAACTATATCAAGAAATTTGTAATAGCGTTACTCACACGACAATGGCAGTAATAGCCTACTAGAAAACTGGTTCCTAAAAATAAAATAGAAGAAGAAGAGAGTTTAGGTAACTAAACAAAAGAGGCTAGTTACACAAATCGTAATGACAAGAAACTATCAAGACGTCTAAAGATATTCTGATGAAAGATACCTTTCCGGTATCCGACTTTTCCGGTAAAAAGAGCTTTATGTGCTGTCAGTTATTGGCTTTAAATTGCTTTAAACAGATTATCCAGCGGCACGAGACTCTTCAATCCGCACATAGTAGCTTGTATTTGTAGTACCTCGTAATTTCCACACGACAACTTATCTCGTTTCTGAACACGAAAGATATTTACAAAAACATTTTACTTGTATTATTGAAATTTAATATGGAATTTTACTTGAACTTTTATGCAAGTCTTTAATCCAACTAAACGACTCCAACTATAATCCAACTTAATCCGTTGGCGGCGGAACGGATTGTTCTTTAAGAACTATTTGTTTTTTATGTAATATTGCTTACATGTATTTCTGGGTACAATTGTTTGTTGCCCTGAATAAATTAAAAAATAAACTATCTAGACAAAATCTATTTGTGATTTCCACACTAATCGCTTCCTATAATGGAAGTGATTTTACCTATTTCATAAAATAATTAATTGATAGACAACACATACTTTAAAATAGAACTAAATGGTAATTACGGCCCTATATCAATAAAATAGTACGCTGTCATGCTATTTACATTAATTGCTGTTTTAAACTGTCGATGTCAGTTTTTGTCGGATAATTTGCTCTTCTCTAACGAATTGCAACTTGTAACAATGTTACGAGGAATTAAATTAAATTTCGTTCTTTTCTTGTTTTTTATTTTTCTTTCTTTTTTATTGCGTTTGATCATAACCTTATTCGATATTAGGTGACGATGTGGTCTAAGATGATATACACGCTAGATCTAGAGAAGAGACTGGCTCTCAGCTGACGGAACACACTAGCAAATGTTTGGCGATAGATTTACAACCTGAGGATGGCAGCTAGCACGCTGGATTTAGAATAAGACCTATCAACATGCTATACTATACGATGTTTTCCTTTACCGAAAGTTCCGACTGGGGAGTCCAACTTACATTAATCGACGCGGTGTCCGAACACACCGTCAACTAAGCTATCATCGCTTCAATGTTGTTTGTATCGTCATCTTCTTCTTCTTGTTTTAGCTCCACTAAAGCATTTGCCAGTGTCAATGTCTTGTTTCAATCGAGATTACAACATATTTTACACAAAAGTATTATGTGATTATTTCAATGTTCCAGCAAGTTGGTGGCTCACTTGTTAGAACTTTCCAGGGAGTTTTTGTAGCATCTCAGAATTCATGGTCCGTGGTATTACTTTTCATCCACTTCATTTATGCACAATAACTGTACTACGTAAAACACCACCAATTTTACAAAATATAGAGTCAAATAACACAAGGTTATGAATAAAATATAAAATTCACTAAAAGTCAGATCAAAATTCCACCAAAAACTCCTGTCGTCACTTTGAATCTCTACAAAGTCAAGTGCTCTGTCTTTGACACTGATCGATTTTTGGATAAAACCTACTTGATCACACTTTGCCTGCCGATTAAGTTCATTGTTAACAATAATAACAAACAGCTGATAATCAACAGTAGAATAACGATGTTTTAAATAATTTGTTACACATTGTGTATGTACAATGGAATACATTTTTAGCTATTGTAATAATGAACATTTCTATTTAGAAGCACGAACATTTGTATAAAGGTTTCTTATATTAACGTGGATGTGCACTGAGAAATATAATTTTATGAATGTAGCCTAAATGCAGGGTAATATGTAAGGGAATACGATTAGAAGTCGTATAGCAAATCAATGAAAGCCGTAGTGTTCATTAAAATATCTTAAATATGATTTCGTTCGTGTGGAATAGTTACTTTGGGCTAAAGCTAACACGCAGCGGGAGCACTCAGAAGGAAAGAAAACTGATTTTGAAACATCATTCGTTGGTGCTTCACGCTTATTGGTCTTAGCGTGATTAAATGATATGAGTATAGGCTCTATATAGCGCTATAGAGCCTTCCTTGATAAATGAGCTTTCTAACACCGACAGAATTATACTAATCGGGCTAGTAGTTTCTCAGATTCCCGCGTTCAATCAGGCAAACAAACCATTCAGTATTACTTGATATAAAATATATATCTCAATGTTTTTTGTGAAATTTATATTTAATTAAAATATTGATGGATCGCGTCTACATTTCTTCTTGACTACACAACGGTCATAGCTCCGAGGTTAAGTTTAATGCACTTTGTTTTATATGTATGCAAAGTCTGGTTAGAATCCTGTTACGATAGACTTGCGAATGAAGTGACTAAGTGTATTCGCAAATAAGAATCTTATTAGATAGTCAGTTTATTTAAGGACTCCGAAAGCACTTTGGTGTTTTGAAACTACATATATACTATTTACGTTTGTGTAAGGAACATGTTTATTAGTTCTGTATTTTTGGTTGTGCTCGTACAAACTATATTTAACCTTAAATCATATAACCTTGTTTAAGATCACGTGTAGATATGAATACTAGTAACTGATCGTAACTTCGTCTGCGTTAAATTGCAATATAAAAAATATAAATAATATTCATGAAATTTATCTTACAAAATCATAACTGAAATCTTTCATTGAAATCTATTCAATGTATGAAAAATATTAGTGTACAAACATAACAATAAATATTATATTTACTTTAATAGAACTGTAGTATAACCAAGTTTGTATATTGATAGTATTTCTCAAAAAATGATCTCCGCTGATTTAGAGCGTGTTTCGAATACGATACGACTATCACTAATGGTACTCCCATACCTGCGTGTATCGGCACGAAGTTTTGTCTATGGTCACACTAAATGCAGATGTGGGAAGACATTATCGTCATGCGTTACGAACTATCGGACTGCGTGACGATAGACGCAGCACGATAACTCGGCTGGCGGTTTTTACACACATCAAAAGAGTTTAGCGGATGTTAATGTCGAGTCATTAGAAAGACACAGGTGTGGCAACGTATAATCTGTGTCTTTATCGGAATGATTATTGACGTTAATTTTAGTGCGACAAGTACTCGAAGCTTCGTTTCGCAGATATGGGAGTAGCATAACACTATCTTCGTCTATTAGAACATGGTAATCTCCAAAATGGGAGTTTTTGGCGGGATTTTAGTCTGTCATGTAGTGGATTTTATATTTTATTCATAATCTTTTGTTATTGCACTCTATATTTTGTAAATTTGGTGGAGTTTTACGTAATCTAGTTAGTTTATTGTGCATAAGTGAAGTGAATAGAAAATAATACCACGGAGCATGAAATTCTGAGATGCCATAAAAACTCCCTAGCAGGTTCTAATAAGGGATCCACCATCTTGTTAGAATATTGACTCACACGACACAATATTGAAGTGATTGCACGACGTTTGTAATATTATCGACTACGTGACGATGGCAGTAATAATCTGAAAGATTAATTGCCAAAAATAAAGTTTAAAAAAAAATCTCCAAAACAACTGAAAATGAAATCCATATAAATTTCACAGATGACTTGAGCGCAACTCGTGGTTGGTTCATATATGGGATTTATTTCATCAAAATTGCTTTATAATAGTATTTTAATTCATAGACATAAGATATCTGCTCAGCTTAACGTAGTTCATAGAAAGATATAATAAGTCATTAGACGGTGCTTAATTGTTTGATTACAGAGGTTCCGTGGATCTTAGTGTCAGTTATTTTTCATTCGCCTATCTTACTTTAATAAAGCAAACGAACTTTTTGTTCAATATTCCAATCATAGTGTTTCAAACGCCATAAACAAAATAGCTTTATGAGTGAAACATAAAGTTGAAGTAGTTAGTAGGACATATACTCGTATATGTATATTGTATGTTCTATAAACCTTAGGATAAGTTTCAATATCTATACTAATATTATAAAGAGGTAATGTTTGTGAGATTGTGACGTTGTAGGGTGTAAACTCAGGGACTACTGGTCCGATTTGAAAAATTCTTTCTGCGTTATATAGCACATTTATCGAGAACGGTTATATACCATCACTCTAAGACCAATAGGAGCGGAGAATTAATGAAGAATGTTTCAAAATCGGGGTTTTTTCCTTTTGAAAGCTTGCGCTACGTGTTAGCGTTAGCCCAAAGTAACTATTCTAAGCGGACGAAGTTGTGGGCAGAGGCTAGATATATAGAAGAATATAATACTGTAATCTATTGTTTTAAAGTCTAAAATATATAAAGGGTTTTAAATAAATTTATGTAAATATACAAACATTCAATTGTTTTTCTAACTGGATAATTAAAATGCATATGATGAGTCAGATTTTTACCATGAATTTATGATTTAGAAGTATAATGTCTTCATCACGTACTCTTTGAGGAATATAGTCGTTAAGAGATCAAAAGACAGTAGAAAATCGATTTATTATACGACCTCGTAGAACTTTTATAAAATACGTCTTTTGTTATCCGATAAAGCTTTATTTGTTGACTTCAACAGTTCACAGAATCGATTTAATGCTAATAGACTCCACATAAAACCTTTTAAAACAAAGTTAAACACAAATGCAATTATTGTTTACGAATGTGCAAAGAATTCGCATAAACTGGCAATCGGTCTTTATAGTTAAATGTGATAGTAAATTACCCTTATAGTAATATAAAACAGCTTGTGTTTTGGCCGAGAAACGCCGGAAGACCGTCGCATTAAAAGGTCGTCAATTGTGTAGTTCATTCTAGAAGTATTTTGTTTAGCAAAAATATAATTCTTCATTTATTAATATCTATTACTATTAACAATTGTTATAGGTATAAATTAGCCGTTCTAAAAAGAATTTTCTGTTTTATATATATTCATTGTAAGTATTTCATGTTATATAGTAATTTTGTCAATTATATTTTATTTCTTTTATCAATATTGAGTTACACATATTAAACTGTATAAGCCGAGTTTATTTTCTATGGAAGAGTGTAATGAGATGTAGGCTTGATAATACGCTGAAAAGTCTGTGATCTTGCAGAAAAAGTCTTGTGAAAATCGGTTCAGACATTTCGGAGTTGAACCGACTCTAGCAATAAGCTCCTGAATTTCATTTATAGGTACATATAAAGCTATTTCTTCTCATTATTTATTTATATCTGGAAAAGGGATAATGCAATTTAACTTGGATATATATGTTATAATTACTTTTGTAACCATTTATAAAATCCCTTAAGTTTCAACAAAGTCTACTCGTAAAACGATTGTTTTGGAATCGGAGAACAAACTCAATTGGCGATAAACACGAATCGTATTTCAGAAATATAAAGATAGCTATTTCAGCTTAAAAATAATTTTATAATCTATACTAATATTATAAAGAGGTAAAGTTTGTGAGTTTGTGACGTTATGATGTTGTGACGTTGTAGGGGGTAATCTCAGGAATTACTGGTCCGATTTGAATAATTCTTTCAGTTTTATACAGCTCATGCATCGATAATGGTTATTGACTATATATCATCACGCTAAGATCAATAGGAGCAAAGCACAGGTGAAAAATGTTTCAAAATCGGGATGTTTTTTCCTTTTGAAAACTGCTGCGTGTTAGTGTTAGTGTATCTATACCACGCGAACGAAGTCGCGGGCAGAGGCTAGTATTTAAATAAAACAGAAAATTATTAATTGCTTGTGTATTCTTGAAATATTTAGGACACAAAAGATACACTTGTTTCGCTATTCGCCGACGGTGTCATCGATGTGTTCAAGAAACGTAAAAACTATATTCATTCGTGGAAGGTGGAGTGATTTTGCCGCTCAAGATTAATGAAGCCTTTGTTCCTTGTGTCGAGTGAGGTCCATCGGGTTTCCTTAAAAAACTCGAAGTAATGATCCCTACACTCAACGCGGACCATTTCTGTCAACGCCGCGTCGCGTCGGTTCATACGTCACTTGAATTATTTCTATTTCTTTCACAGACTTCATTTTCAAATACTTTACTCTGGAATTCGTTACACTTTTTATAACAAGCTTGATAACCTTAACATTCTAAAAACAATAACTATTTGATGTGTAGTACATTAAATACAATTAAATTTGTACATTTAAATAAAATTGATATATCTAAACATATTTTGACGATATTTTTACTAACATATAGAGAGCTCTTGAGAATATTATTTAGCCGAGATTGGTACACATTTTCAAGGGCGTTAAGTACTAATGATAAAATTACTATTTACAAAAAAATCCCATATTGAATTTATACATTTTCTAACATTCAGCTAGTACTGAAAACTATGTATTTTGATTTTAAAAAATCACAATTGTTGTTGATAGTTGACGAATAAAGATCACTGAACCATTTAAATTATTTTTATAATATAAAAAAAAAAATACTTTTTGTTACTTAAAAATGAAAGTTAGACATATGCTGTCGTTGACTTTTGTGGGTATTATCAAGCTCTACAACTTCTATCTAGAACTCAATCATATATTTCTCATCTTTATTGGAGCGTTCGTAAGAAACGTTTTCGTTCAGTAGTCCGGTGAAGCTGTTACCTTGCTGGGTCTATAGCGTAGTCATATCGAAAAAAAAAGAAATCAGATCGAAAAAAAAGAAAGTTTTCGTTCGACCGTTTTTTCTTCGACTTTGCAAATCCCACTACCACAAAAAAGTCTTTTCATTTTTCGGCTTAATATTAATAGCCTACGACATTCACAAATAACGTGGCTTTCTATTGGTAAAAGAATTTTCAAAATCGGTTTAGTAGATCTAGATATTACCCACTACAACATCTCAAACACAAAAACTACCTCTTTATAATATCATTAATATTAGTATAGTTATAGATAGGCGTAATTAGAATTCCTTAATATGAATAGAAGATATTGGCTTTAGACAAATCATGTATAAACTGTAGTTAGTGTTAGTGTAGTTAAGTGCATGAGCTATTTATAGTTTGACATTGAGAATAAAATTGCTTAAGCCATAGTATTGGTGTTGCTAGATATAATTACTTTAAATACTTCATTACTCAAATTTCAGAATAAAAACATAAAAATTAAACATAAACATAATAAAGATTCCACAAAAGCCCATACATTTTATTTCTAAAGTTCCTTAAAAAAATAAGGAATAGGCACATAACACAGAACCTATAAACCTAACTTTATTTGTTTAATTTATCGCCGGCTGGGCATTGAATCCTCAATTCAGAAGACGAATGTTCTATAGACTGCGTCAATAAGGCCATAAACAAAACAGTCGTATATCTTGTCTAAATTTAAGAACCTAAATCACACTGAGACGCAACTCACGCCAACCGAACCGTTGCGACGCCCACGCGCGTTTTACCGCAGAACTGCTGGAAGTTTTGAATTTCGAATTGAAATTTCACGTTAATTTTTTTAATACATTTTAATGCGAGTTGAAACCTGACAACATTATTTTAACGTCACAATATCCTTTATAATGTATCCTTGAAAGTGCGTTGGGAAACTGGTTCGTACAGCCAGCTGGTTTTGTTCGATATACAGATAGTAAAAACTTGGTTCTTACTTATATTAGTTATGTATGCATTCTTTTAACACAGATTGGATTATACTTATAAATAATCTTATTTATTTAAGTCATTATAAAATGTATTTAAACATATAGATTAGGGTAGTTATTAATTTAAATGCAATGAGTGCTATAGCGTTCAGATATCGCGTCGATGGACGTCGTCGATACGAATCTATACTAATGTATAAAGCTGAAGAGTTTGTTTGTTTGTTTGTATGGTTGAACGCGCTAATCTCAAGAACTAACGCTTCAATTTAAAAATTTCTTTCAGTGTTAGATAGCTAATTTATCGAGGATGGCTATAGGCTACATATCATCACGTTAAAGCCAATAGGAGCGGAGCAATAATGAAGAATGTCTCAAAATCGGGCTATTTTGAGAGCTTCAGCTGCGTGTCAGCGTCATTATTATATACGTTGCTATGGTAACGTGATAACATTCTCTCGCAAATATTTTCAAGGTTTACTTTGTGTTGCTATTCAACAATTAGTGTAGAAATAATATTCGTCCAATAAGACAGGCGATGGAATTAGTCCCCTCTCATTTTCCCCAAATACAGGCTGGCAACACACTTGCGACTTCCCTGGTGTTGCTAGTCTCTATGGACGGTGGTGATCACTCAACATCAGGTGACCCACCAGTTCATTTACTATGGACTCCATATTATCAATTAACGTGGCTGATAACAGCTAGAGCCGACAAACCATGATTTGTTTCAGCATCGTTATTTTTACTTTAGTTCACAGTGCGTTTAAATAACTGTACATAACAAATATCTGATACTAAAAAAATACTAATAATTGATCTAGAAAATGTATCTGGCCGTTAACAGAATAAGAGTATTAATATACTGAAGTGAATTTAACTCTCTCGAATATAGATATATCTGAAGGTTTATTTACCAACAGATAATAATATCGCAGTTTGATCAACAGAACAGCGCAG
Organism: Antheraea mylitta; assembly: GCA_014332785.1. NCBI lineage: Eukaryota > Metazoa > Arthropoda > Insecta > Lepidoptera > Saturniidae > Antheraea > Antheraea mylitta. The sequence goes on from JACEII010000030.1 coordinate 4,481,520, forward strand.
TGCGGATACCTACATAAAGTTTCGTGAAGTTATTATTGTGTGGTCTAGTTTAACTTTTGATGTCATGTTATTCTGATGAGGTATGGTTTATTTATAAAACCATATAAGACAGAGTTATATATGATTTTCACATTAACAAAATTTTGATAATTTTTATGATATTTGAATTTTATAGTTATGGTTATTATGCTAAATTAAATATGTTTAATGTTTAATATAAGGTTTGATGTTCTGCAGGTTACAAAAGACATTTAGACTTCCAAATTTTTAGGTTACAGCTGCTAGATCCCGTGTTGAATTTCTGTCAGCCACCATCTCTTATACAAACAACCATCTCGGTCTCCGTATGAATACTAAATAATAAACTTTGAAGTAGATCTATAAAACAATGTCTATGTTTCAAATCCATATTTTGATGCACTATGTCGGAGTGATAATAGTTCATTTGATAGCTTGTTTGGATACAGCGTCGATTGAAGTAGATTCTAATATTTTCAAGGGGAATAGCGGAGAACGATCCCTTGCCGCCCCAACATCACGGTCTGTCGGTACATCGTGGGGTTTTAGTCCGTGCGAGTTGGACATAACCCATCCTCTCCCCTGAGTTGGTGGGTATCCGTAATGGATTTCCCCATGAAAAAAAAGATTCTAATATTTTGCGTATAAATCATGAAAATGTAAAATATCGTAATAAGATAATAGCATGGCGGTAAGGCTTTTCCCGAATATGGCTAAGCAACTGTTAGTGTGTTCCGGGACCTGCACTTGAGAACCAGTCTCCGATATGGGTTTTTTACCATCTTAGATAGTTATTTATAACATACTAGCCTCTGCCCGCGACTTTGTTCGCGTAGAATAGATACACTAACACTAACACGCAGCAGTTCTCAAAAGGAAAACATCCCGATTTAGAAACATTTTTCAACTGTGCTCCGTTCCTATTGGTCTTAACGTGATGATATATAGCATATAACCATTCTCGATGAATGATCTATATAACACTGAAAGAATTTTTCAAATCGGACCAGTAGTTCCTGAGATTACCCCCTACAACGTCACAACATCACAACGTCACAAACTCACAAACTTTACCTCTTTATAATATTAGAATAGATTTATGGTCACACATTATGGTCAACCGTTAAAATTTGTAAAGTATTTTGATGTGAAACCTCTATGGACCTTATTGTTGTCGTGGCGACACAAAGACGAACTTTGCACTACTAACGAAACACTCAAACACATTTTCAACCCTATCTGTATAACCATAAGATTCAAACAGTTTTGTCGCCCACTCGTTCTACTAGAGTTGTGCGGCACGCGCCAACGACCTAGCGCCCTTTGATAAATGACGCCAAACACACCGTGCCTGAATTTTTGTATTTAATAAAAATGAATATTTATGTAATAAAATAAATAAACAATCATTATCTTATGGAACAAATTTGTAATGCTTTATCTTTTCATTGTGCCATAGTTGATTCCTGTCGTGATCTGTTCCTTTATGCATATAACTTATACAGAACGATATCAATGTTTCACATCTGCCAGACGCCCCGTGACGACTCAATTTTTTTTCTGAATTTATCTTAAAATATAATAGACATAAGAATTGTAATTTACAAACTACAATTTTCCATTAAGTCTCCAAAGAAATGAAATAGATTCTCTTATGATTTACGGAATTATTTGGCTTGACCTAAATAACCAGCAGGTGTGCAATAATATATTTCGTTTGAACCCTCAGTATATCACAATAACATTTCGTAAGGAAAATGATACGTTGTTAATATAAGGAATATCCTAAGAAATGTTTTTATCTCTTTTTTTGTATCGGATTATATAAATAGATAAAAAGCTTGATAGCACAGAGTGATTGATAGAGTTCAATGTTACAATTTTTTAGAAATTAACCATGAAGTCATATATAAGTTCATATCATCGAAAGTGTTAAGATTTTTTATTAATTGAACTCGTGCAACTATTATCTCTATCGCCTAAACTATGGACATAGGCTAATTTGTTATTTACATTTTTTTCCATTGACATTTTTTGAAACAAGTTTGTTTAAGCTAATTTGGTCGAATATATCGAACTATCGTTTAATTCTAGGATATTTTCAAAATTTTAATTTTTTAGTTCATCAGAAAGTTAGTTGAATATTATTACAAATGTTCTGAGGAATAGATATACTAGTAAGTTAATAAAAACATGGTAGAAAATAATCCGTCCTAAGAAATAATTATGTACCTAATATCGACAGGAAGTTTTAAATAAAGCGCATTTTATTCAGTGATTTCATAGAACATTAACCGGTTGTTTAGATAAACTTTCAGGTTTGTTCTTCTCGAAGAATCTTTAAGAAATAATATTATACTTCGCAGTATGGTATGGTTTGCTTTGGTTCGTATATTAGAAACTCAAGAAACAGTATTTAAATGAGGTATATCATTATCGTAAACATTGTTATGGATTTTGTTTAATTTTCATACACTTCTTGAATGCCATTGTTTCCGAGACATAGTTTCAGAGAAACAAAAAAGTGAATCAAATAATCAGGGCATAATGTAGCCTTCGAAGAAAATAATATTAAATAAAGTATTGCGCGGAAGTATTTTTAATAGATACCTAATTAATCCATTTTAAAGAACTAAACTTTAAATTTGATATTACTTTTGATTTTATTTTTATACCCCATATTCTAAACAGTTAGGCAATTACTTAATATCATTTATTACATGGGACCATATGTTTGTAATCATAGAAAACCGACGTGAAGTAAGACATAAGAAAAAATAAATGATCTAACGATTTCAGAAGATTAAAAATGTAAATTCCGATTACTTTAATTACACGCTATCACTGAGTACCGAACGAAATTCATGCAAGTTTCCTGATATACCAGATATAAACTGTAATATGAAGACAAAAGCTATATGAATAGCATGAGAGGAAAAGGGTAGGTAAATGTTTCCGGTACATGCTTGTCTAGCGGTGTAATCTCCTGTAACTTCTCTGCACCGCTTTGTTTGCGGCTGTGATGCTCTTACTTTGAGAATTATTAGCTGAAGCATTAATTTGTATTAGCAAAGAATTATACTGAACGTCACGTTGCTACAAAATAATTTTGTGTAGATAGAAACTAGAGTTTATGAAATTGTTTCCTCATCTGTCTATGCAGATTGAAAGAGCATATACTAAGTTTATAATTTATAAAGGTAAATATAATCTAAGTGTCTGGTTTTAATATCAAAATAACACCTTATTAATTAATGGATAAGATTGTAATATAGTACTTATAAAAATTTTTATTTTTATTTTTGTCTGTATGTTAGTTTGCTCTGGCTAAACTCCAAAACGATTTGACCGATTATGAAGACACTTTCACTAGTAGATAGCCAATATTATACGGAGTAACTTAGGCTACCTTTATTCTAAGAAAAATTGTAGCGTTAGGCGAAAATATAACTATAGAAGCAGTGCTTAGTAAACGCGCGTTCCATACGCACTTTTATACTGTATAAAATCTTTGTGTTAAACTCCACACAACGAAAGTCGCAGGTAACATTTAGTCCTTACATATTATGAAAGACAACGTCTCTCTCTCTCTCTCTCTCTCACACACACATATTATGAAAGACAAAGTTTCTCTCTCTCTGTCTGTTGTTGTGCTTATAACTCGAAATTCTCTGTACCGATTATTGCTTATTAAATATATTCTCTGGCTACTTTTAAGAGTATACTTTTATTCATTAGTTATTATATATAACAATTTATGAGGATAACAGTACATTAATTTGATACAAAACGACTACATTTTGTAGCTATATTTTATTTAAGTTGTTAAATATTAATCAAAACAACGCAATAAACAATCGTCTATTATTGAAATACCAGTGACTATTTTTATGTAACAAACAATTTCACAATAATTTTGTAGGTTAGTGAGCGAAGGAATACACAGTTAGTGTATAATGTGAACTTTAGATTTTTCTTTCTCTTAATCCTTTTGTTAGCTTCACTCCAATTTTGCGAAAATGAAGGCTTGTGATGGGTCTCTGGATAACAGATGCTAATTTGCGTTTCACGTGTTATGTTGTAAATTAATTTGCTTAACTACAAATTTTATACTCTCTAAAGTGAACCGAGCTCGTTAAATCCCATTTTTACATTAAGCTAAATTGATGCGTTCCATACTCAAAATGTGTCGTTACGTTGCAAAATTAGCTAAATGTATTTTTAGCCGTTCATAATTCTAGGTTATCTTTCAAGATCTTCAATGCTTTACACGTAAAATATGAACATCATAAAAAATGGGGTGTAAGGGGTGTCGAATAACATCATAAGACTTGAGACACCCAAGCCAACCTCACCTGCACGTGGTGCACCCTGCTGAATAACGAAGGCAATGGCGCAAGCGGGGTGGTAGGGTTTTACAGCCCGACTGGGTCGCAACCACCATGTATATGGCGAAAAAGCCCGTAATAGTGATTCGCTTCTAAGGGTCGCGTTTCGGGATCAGCCTGTGCATATCCAGCTTATTACAGGCCGGCATGATAGTGGCGACCGGCGATGGACAGTGTGTCAATCGGTGGTCGGTATTATTTTTGGATTGTACTGTGCTTACCATCAGGCATAGTGCAGTCACTTTGCCGTGCTACAATAAAAAAAAAAAAAGAATTAAACTTTATGGACGGCAAAGTTTGAACTTCGGTTTGAAACCTGGAAATCTGAAGAAAATTAAATATATTATATGTAGGACTGAAATTGGGTTTAACTCATCCTGAAAGCCACAAATCATAAATTCTACATAATATATTATTTTGTACATTATGGCACAAGTTTTTTTAAATCTATATCTATACAACCAAATTACAGGGATCTATCGTTGTGCGTGCATTATTTAAAAATTACTGGATGCATTTAAATCGTTATTTCAGTTTAACTTTTTAGATAGATCTTAACTATTTGATTCTTAAATAGAACAATAATTACCACAATAGCTTCATTTAATACAAAGTTATGAAAGTCTTAAGAACAGGCGATTTTTAGAAACACTACCTGATTAGCGATGTGTGCTGTTCTCTAGTCGTGAAGAATTACCGAGATGTGGTATAATGCTTATATTTTTCCCTCTGTACATAGGATACATTCTTAAAGTAATAAATAAGGCAGATGACGTTGAAGGTGTCAGTTAGTATCTAATAAGTTTACTTAGGCCGTGATGGCCTTGACATCTCCGACAATACACAAAACCGTGTGCTGTGGTAGTATGTTGAATTTGGCAACTACTCCGCCTCGGTCTAGACGCACGGAAAACATACCGGAAAATATATAGTAAGGACTGGGAGACTCCGAAGTTTTTAAATCTGATGTCAAGGAAGGAACGAAAGGGACGCAAAAATATGGTATTAAAATAGGAAATATAACCAGGAAGAGAGAGAGAGAGAAAATATATTACAGTATTTTACAAAAACCTCAATATATGTAGTAGTTCTAAGGTTTGAAGGCTCTTAAATAAATTAATATTTTCACAGAACATAGTGGAACATTTGACGTTAACATGAAACAATTTTCATGATTTAATTTGGTAGTGGTTGTATCGAGCGTACAGCTCTTGTGTGAAGTGTGCAATATAATTAAAAAGAGCTTTGCATGCGAGTGGACTCGTGAATTTATTTACCGTTTTATTTCCTTTTAAAAATGTTTATTTGATACTTGCACTTTTGATGATTCAATTGTAACGTGTTTAAGCTTCGCATCAAAAGATGAGTGTACAAACACTAATATATGTATATAATAAAGTAATATATGTGTGCGATTATAGAGGAGTAAACATAGACATGGATAAAACTATAGCGTTTTAGTAGAAATATTATCAAAAAGGGAATTATTATTGGTTGGTTAAAAATTTTTTTAAACAAGTTCGGTTTAAAGAATTTATTTCTCAAAGAACGTAGTTCACTTATTGTATACTTAAAATAAAACAAAATAATAAGTAATTGTTAAGCGAATCATCCAGTGTTAGATAAAGAAACAATTTTTTTATAAAATATTTCTTATTACATACATACAACAGTATGTAGAAAGCATAATATATACAATTAATTATACATCAAAATATTTGTCTTTTAGGAACAACATTAGTTTTATTGTAAATATTATGTATTTAAGGATTCAATTTCCCGTAATTCTTTAGGTAATTCATTGAATAGTTTAGCTCCCTCGAATTTGATGTTTTGTATGGCATACCTTGTAGTTCTTAGTTAAAGTGATTTAGTCGTTTCTTGATTAAAATTGTTATCATTTTTTTATATCATAGGAGGCAAATGAACAGGTGTGTCACCTGATGTTAAGTGATCAACATCGTCCATATACATTAGCAACACCAGGGGAGTCAAGTTGTTGGACGAGGTTGCGAAAATGTATGAACGGATAATCGCAGGCCGTCTCGACCAGCATCTAACACGAGTCGGGCCGGATCTGGTGGATAATCAGTGATGAGAGTGAAGATTTAGGCGGAGCAAGCAGTTGCCCGGGGCGAAGTGGTGTTGGCGGTGTCCCTCGACATCGCCAACGCTTTTAACACATTGCCTTGGGCTAGCATCAAAGAGGCGCTTCGTTATCATGGGGTGCCTCACTACCTCCGCCGCATAGTTGGGGCGTACCTCTCGGAGAGGTACGTAACCTTCCCAGGTCAGAATGGTAGGGAAAGTCGACGAGACGTCGTATCCGGTGTTTCGCAGGGGTCTGTCCTGGGTCCCCTCTTGTGGAACATCGGGTATGACTGGGTGTTGCGCGGTGTGCTCCTCCGTGGTGTCAGCGATGTCTGTTACGCAGACGACACACTGGTGCTGGCCCGAGGGAGTACGCACCGCGAGGCCGCGTCGATAGCTACGGCGGGTGTCGCTCAGGTTGTTGACAGGATCCGGCGTCTGGGATTAGAGGTGGCGTTGCTTGTGCTTGGTTTCACGGCCCTCGGAAAGCGCTACTTCAAAGAACCCAGATTCTTGTGGGAGGTGAATCCATCGGTGTCGGGTCGAGTATGACATATCTCGGCCTTCTCCTCGACAGCCGTTGGACGTTCAAGGAACACTTCCGGCAGCTGGCCCCCCGCTTATTGGGCACAGCGGGCGCCCTCGCCCGTTTGTTACCCAACCTCAGGGGGCCGAACCCTGCCTGTCGGCAGTTGTACCTGGGGGTTGTGCGATCAATGGCCCTTTACGGGGCACCCGTGTGGGCGCCTAAATTGACGGCCATTAATATCGCTCACCTGCGGAGACCGCAGCGAGCGATGGCCGTCAAAGCTATACGCGGCTACCGCACGATTTCCTTTGAGGCGGCCTCCCTACTTGTCGGATCCCCACCCTGGGACTTGGAAGCGAGAGCCCACGCGTCTTTGTATCATCATCGAAACGAATCGAATCAGAAAAATCGAGACGCTAAGGTCCCAGCTTCATCAGGTCCTAGTGGTGGAAGAGTGGTCTCGACGACTTGAGTGACCCAGCTGGGACATGGTAACAATCGAAGCTGTTCGACCAGTCATGGTCGAATGGCTCACCAGGCGGCATGGCACCCTGAGCTTCCGGCTGACGCAGGTACTCTCGGGGCATGGCTGCTTCGGGCGATATCTGTGTCGCATTGGCCGGAAGCCAACTACAGGGTACCATCAATGTGGCTGCGCGAATGATTCCGCACAGCACACGGTGAGTGAATGTCCCGCCTGGGATGTGCCAACGCCGCGAGCTGGTCGCGGCCATTGGCCCGAATCTCTCGCTCCCGATCGTCGTTAGTAAGATGGTCGAGAGCGAGGCCGGGTGGCTCTCCATCGCCTGCTATTGCGAGGCAGTCATGCTTGCAAAAGAGGCGGTGGAGAGGGAGAGGGAGCGGACCACTAGGCTCCCCTCCCGCGGTCGACGAACCACACGGCGGCGATGGGTAGGGGATGACCTCCGGCCGCCGTAGATGGGGCCTGGGGGCGATGAACACGGGCATGTCGTAGCCTTGGCAGTGCAAACTGCACAGACCCATGTGATGGAGGCGCATTGTGCCGATGCGACTCCCATAGTTCGTCAGGGGGGGTCTAACACCCACTCCCTCTTTGAGAGGTCTACCATATTTGACCCCTCAGACCGCAGTCAGGGCCTGTTAGAGAGCTCACACCTGTCGGGGGAGCAGACGCAGTGCCAGTCGGCAGTTCCTGCTCCCCCGCCAATAAGGTGTATGAAGGCACTATGGGGTTTTAGTCCGTGCAAATCGGACATAACCCATCCTCAGATGGGTATCTGTTAGGGATTTCCCATGGAAAAAAAAGGGGGAGTCGCAAGTGCGTTTTGTGATGTGGGCCTCCGGCGCTCACTAACCTAACGAAACGCAATAGTGCATGCACTGTTACTTCACATCAGTTTTCTGTGAGTCGGGTGGTAACACCCCGGGCGAACCGACCGACCCATTGTAACAATAAATTATTTTTTTATGAAAAATTGCATTAAATAAACAAATGAATATCATGATATACAAATGAAAGCGTAAGCTAAATATCGCGGAGATTTTAAGCACTAATTTAAAAACTAAATACTTTACGTTGCGCAGAATTCTGTAAACAGTTAATTTATGATTTCCCTTTTTTATTTTCTGATTGCTCCTCCTAAATCTTTCCAAATTTGATATTAAAACATTGATCAAATAATGTTAAATCATGTAAAGGCATCAACGATCTTGCTTCATATTAAATATATCACGGATGTACGGTTCACGCCTTATGAAATTAGCGGCGAGGGATACCAGAACTGATTTACAAATTAGCATCGCAACGATCCGAGCGACGGTATTAAACTCTCTGAAATGTTCGCTCAAATGGCGTCGAGGATGTCTGTTTATACAATTATTCAGTTACGATTGACGTTGAATAGCTAATCGTATTACCATTGATAATACTGTCATCGTTATATCAAAGCCGTGCCATAAATATTTAAAACATTGTTACGCTTGGTAGCTTTTGTAGGTGGTAGAGCCACGCTAATTCTATAACTGATTTCAGCATAAATGGGTCGGGTCGTCCGGGGTGGCACTACCCTCTCACAGAAAACCGACGTGAAGTAACAGTGCTTGCATTGTTGCATTTCGTTCGGTCAGTGAGAGTGCCGAGTTCCTCTTTTCTCCTTCCCCCACCCTCTTCCCCACCATCACAGGCTGGAACGCACTTGTGACTCTTCTAGTGTTGCTGATGCCTATGGTGGTGGTGATCATTTAACATCAGGTGACCCACCTATTCGTTTGCCTCCTATGTTATAAAAAGCTTCCCCTTAACCGAATGAAGAAATAATATATAGGCGGAATCATAACTGTATTTTACTAGTGACAAAAATATCTGTGATTCTAATGATAAATCTGTATAATAATGAAATAACTTTATTATATATACATGCTACACATATGGATGTAGTGGTAACACTATAGGCTGACGATGAAGAAAAAGATCGTAAGGGAATCTGGGGAAATATTCTTGGACTACCACCGTATGTGGGAAAATATAGAACTCTGTGTTTCTCTGTGTTTGAAATCACCAATACATCGTGGGCTGGCGCGGTGTTTAAGCCCATACCTTCGTTCGGGAAGAGGCCTACGAACCTGCATTGGGTCTCTTACAGGCTGATGATGATGATAAAGATAATACATGAGGCGATAGCGTATAATTTTTAAATTACTGATAGAAATCTTACAACACTTTGGCGTCCTTTTTCTAATATCCCTCTGTCTAATTTGTAGCCAAGCTCTTGTCTGTGTGTTCTGGCAGCTCCATTAGAGACACAGTTCTCTCTTGGTTTAATGTGTTCCAATCCTAAGCGTCATCGTCATTTAATATGATTCGAAATTCTGTTTAAACAGCTCCATAAACAATAATAAAATAAGCAGCCCGATATAATAAGACGACATATATATATATTCTTAAAAATTGTTTCGACATGCTTAAAACAATTTTGAAAATTAACACCGTTAACTAAGCTGAAGTAAATTCCGTAAAACTGTTGCGTAGAGAGTCTGAATCTCGCAACATGGTAGCTCGCTAAAATAGATTTTCACAGTTCGTATCTCCTTGCTACCATTCGGTAGCCATCAGTTACCGTCGCACCTCCGTTCTCTCTAGTACCTTATTTTCGCTTAACGTTTTTTCTTACCAACTATTTGTATGATAATTGCTACATTATTATGGATTATAGCGTGACTTCTGGTATCCTAAATATTTCTTAATAAATTGGGTATAAATTGCAAAAACAAATATTCAAATCTACGTTGTCGTTCCAGAGATTTGATTGTTCAAACAAGAATCTCTTGAACTCCATAATTTTGTGTAGATAAAACTACCCATGCTAATATTACCTCTTTGTTGTTTTATTGAACTAACATAAATGGTACGAGTATATACATATACAACACTCATCCACATCATCATCATTACCCTTATGCCACCTAAGTAGGGTCGGCATAACATGTTTTCTTTTTCCATTATCTCCTGTCATATGTCATCTCAGTATTCACACTCTTTACAGACATATTATTTTTCACACAGTCCATCCATACCGTTTTTGGTTTTCCTTTACTCGTATATCCGTCCACTATCGTACTCAATACTTTTCTAGTTACATGGTTTTCATCTCTCCTCATGAGATGCCCATACCATGCTAACCAATTACTCCTCAACTTCTCTGTCACTAATGCTATTTTCAAACTGCCTTTGATATACTCACTCTTAATCTTATCCATTTTAGTTACATCACACATCCACCTTAACATTCGCATCTCTACCACATGTAATTTTCTCTCATTCGTCTCTTTCGTAGCCCAGCACTCAGATGCGTACAGCATGACCGGTCTTATCATAGTTTTATAAGCCTTCTCCTTGAGTTTCAAAGGCATTCGTGGGTCGCAAGCTACCCTAGACATATTTCGCCATTTCATCCATCCTGCATTTATCCTATTCCTCACGTCCTTATCAATGCCACCGTTGTTTTGGATCAATGAACCAAGATACCTAAAATTACAGCAGGCTGGTAAGGATACACTGTTTAAGGCTATAGAAAAAAAACTAGATGTGCCACCGAATTCCCAAAACAAATGTTCAGGTTTTTTCTACTAATTACATTTACATCATTCTGATTAGATTATTTATTCACGCGCAGAACATTTCTAAACTTTTGAACGTCTTATTTTATTGAGTTGAAAAATTCTACATAATCTTGAATAACATTACTGTATTTATGGTCTGTCTGTAAAGATGCAGATAAAGGAGCATGGTAAAGCCTAATTTAAAGACAGTCGAGAGGTAATTCACGTTTCTGTATTCCCAACGTACAAACGCTCGTTGGTTTTCGGCAATTGTGAATTAATGAATTAGTTTATATAATCCAAACTAAATCTATGTCGGGGTAACTCGGCTTCACTTGCTTAATTTAATTAATCAGTAATGTGTTATTGCAGAGTACGCTTGTAATCACGTATAATACTTATGAATTTGTATAGATTTTAACCTAATAGGATGTTAATTTTAACTCTTTAGTATTCGTGAGTGATTTTAGTTTGAAATAGGTTTTTCATTGTTAATCAGCCAATAACTCCCAGCTAGGCACGCACCAAGCATCTTCTGCACCGTACCTAACACTGATAAGTGCCTTTATTAAAATATTAACTTTTTTAACTTTTAGTGTCACAATTTTTTTTTGTTTTCGTTTCACTTTTCACATTTCACATTTCACTTAACAGCGCCTTTCACTCTTTGATGCCATTGTTCGCAGCAGAACCTTGCCCATATAGACGGCGGGTCCCTGCTTCCAGTCTACAATATCACAACGGTATATTAATGAAATATGGTTCTAAGTTAAGTCATAAACATTGAATGACTGAAAGTGGACAGTAGACGGAACTCCAGTCCATGATAATAAAGCATTCCTAAATACTCTTCTGGATACAATCTCACATCACTGCGATAACATTACACATATCATCTCCACACACGTGCACGCACACATACCTACACATGACAATGGAAGGGTTTTATTTTTCCTTATCGAACTGAAATAGTTTAAAAAAGTTATCCGACACAAAATACATATAAGAGTTGTCGAGGTATGTATACTTGGTACACATACATGTTGCAATAACGCATATAAGTAAGAATATGTAGCTTAGCTTAGGTTAGCTCAGATAGGTAGGAGACGGCCGGTGTGTACCCGGCTGTCTCTTTACAAGACGAGGCCCGGCGGCGGCACTTCTGCCGCTGGGCCACACCGCTGGGGCGGCACGATGAAGTATATAGAGATCTCGTGCCGCCCCAATAATAGCGGAAGACGTACACCGTGGGGTTTTAGTCCGTGCGAGTCGGACATAACCCACCCTCTTCCCAGGGAGAATGGGTATCCATAAGGGATTTTCCCACGTTAAAAAAAAAAAGATAGGTCGCGAATAATGCTATGGCCTCCTTTTGCAAGGAAGTCGTCTCACAGAAGGAGGCGGCGGAGAGGGTCCGTGAGCAGGATCCCCAAAGTGGCCGACTCCGCCAACGGAGGAGAGGTTTTCTTTATGCCAAAAGGCAGCAAACAGGCTGACGGCCCACCTGATGGTAAGTGGTTACCGTCGCCTATGAACAACTGCGACACCCAGGGCATCGCTGTTGTGTTGCCGACTTTGAAGAGCGCGTTTCAGTCCCTTCTTGAAGAGCCCCATATCATAGCCCTGAGGAAAAACCGTGCTGGGCAACCCATTCCACAACGCCAGCGTACGCATGATGAAGGTTCGAGAAAACCTCACGGTAGTCACAATTTTGCTAGCTTTTAAGGTGTGTGGATGAGCAGCCAAACAGCGGCGGGAGGTGAGAGTTCGAAAAGGTAAAGAGAGCACCATATTAAACAGTTCCTCAGAGCACTCTCCACTGGTAGTTGGCGGCAGTGTGACCGCCTCCTCCCACCGTAACCGGACCAGGGAAGATGGGTCGGGGGCCCATCTTCCCATTGCACAGGTCCGCTGGACGAGGGAAACGGCCGGTGTGTACCCGGTGTCTGCTTACAAGACGAGGCCCAGCGGCAGCGCTTTTGCTGCTGGGCCTATCGCTGGGGCGGCACGATTAAGTCTATAGAGATGTTGTGCCGTCCCAACCATAGCGGAAGATGTACACCGTGGGGTTTAGTCCGTGCGAGTCGGATATAACCCATCCTCTCCCCCGGAAGGGTGGGTATCCATAAGGGATTTCCCCACGTAAAAAAAAAGATAGGTCGCGAATTGCATGTATCAGGCAACAGCCCAAGCCGAGGTGTGCCGTTCACCCTTGAGCTTGTTGCTAAAATAAGATCGGCTGAGTGTCGCAAGTGCTCGCCTTGGTAGTCCGGTGAAGCTGTTAAGACCTTGCTAGATCAATAGCCTAGTCAGTTCGAAAAAAAAAACTTCTGGATACAAACTACTAAAATTGTTCGCCAAATTCCTATAGGTAAATAGCACTTGAGATATTGTTGTCCCTTTTCTTGACTTATTTGAATTGTCATCTATACTAATATTATAAAGCTGAAGAGTTTGTTTGTTTGTTTGTTTGGTTGAACGCGCTAATCTCAAGAACAACCGGTCCGATTTGAAAGTTTCTTTTAGTGTTAGATAGCTCAGTTATACGTTAAAATCAATAGGAGCGGAGCACTAATGAAGAATGTCTCAAAATCGGGCTATTTTTAGAACATCCGCTGCGTGTCAGTGTCAGTATTATATGCGTTGCCATGGTAACATGATAACATTCTGACGGAAATATTATCATGGTTTATTTTGTGTTCTTGTTCAAAAGTTTATTCTACGTTATTTTTAATTCCAATTTTTGATTATACGTAGTACGTTGCTATCGCAAACATTCTATTTTAAACAGTCTATTCTAAACAGTCCATTTTGTGCTGCTATTCTAAAAGGTTAGTAATAATAATATTCGTCCATCAACACAGGTGTAGGAATTAATCCATACTGCCAATTCTGAAGTTGTCAATATAGATAGTTCTTATGTATTCACTATCCAGTTTTCTTCTATGTCTAAGTTAATCTAAAGGTATAAGCGCCAAATCTTCTATATAATATTTCGTAAATTTTTATCTTCTTAGTCTTCAAGACCCCAGAATACATGCTCCGTGGTATTATTTTTCATTCATTTCACTTAAGCACAATAAACAAACCATATTACATAAAACGCCTTCAAATTAACACAATATAGAGTCAAATAACATAAGATTATGAATAAAATATAAAATCCCGCCAAAAACTCCTCAAAAAGTTTATTCTACGTTATTTTTGTTCCCAATTTTTGGTTTGTGATATATTACATATTATAAGAATAAAGTGTGTGTATATAATATTAAAATAAATACTTTTTGATGAATACATATATCTGCGGTTCTACAAATATCAACATTTTTTTTAATTCTGTCCATATGTATATTTGTTTATTTGTTCCGGGTAATTTCCGAAACGGCTGGACCTATTTGAATCATTTTTTTTTCTTTGAAATGACTATGCTATTAACAAGGTCTTAACAGCTTCAACGGACTAAAAGTAATATTTGAACGGGAATTTTACGGGCAAATAACTAACTAATTAGCTGTTTTATTTTAAGCTAGCGAGTTCAGCAGACGATACCCGTCCTGATAATAAGATAAACTATACCTAAACCTTGCCCAAGAATTATTTTATATATGGGTTAAACGGCATGAAGATACGTTTTTGATCTTATCGCGAACAGACATATGGAGTATGGACAGACGTGGAACACAACTTTGTTGACACTATGTTGTGATGAACTGTTATCCGTGCATTCGTATGTGTGAAATTGACCAAAAATATGTTGTTCACTGTAAACATGCAAATGTGACTTACATTGTACTTCAATAATAAATATATTTAAAAGTCATATGTTTATATGTGATTTAAATTATAGCAAGGTATATTAATATTATATTTTTTATATATTAATTATATCAACAATATGGACATATTATATCTATATAATAAAAGATTTAACACACATCGTTCGATAATGTATAGCTTAATATTTTCATTACTTTCTTATATAGTGTAAGTGAGCACTGAGGATGATACGTAGATAATAATGTAAATGCTATGTAGCTTCGATTCGATATTCGATACACTATTAGTATTCACATATATAATGTACATGTTACCTGTTACTGTAGATGATGTGCGTGTCATACTTACAAATATTTTTGAAAGAGTATTATTGTTATTTACACCTCTAATAACAATTTTAAATCTATTTAATATATTCAAAAAACGCGTGCGAAGCCGCGGGTAACAGCTAGTAGTAGTATATTTATTGTCTCACATCATGTGAGTTAGTCCGGTGAAGCTGTTAAGGCCTTGTTAGGCCAATAGCGAAATCAGTTCGAGAAAAAAAAAACATCATGTGATATTGTAGTAAATACTACAATACCTATAGTGAATTAGAAAAAGGTTTGATTCATATTTTAATGAGACATTTAGCTATCTTTGTTATGTATATAAAATATGCATGAATACTTCAGTAGGTACTGCAACAACTGCTAAAATCTTGTCGGCTGTGAAGATAACCTAAGATAACCTCTATTAGGTAGGTTTAACAATCAAAATTATGCTCAAAGTGTCATCATCTTACCCTATTCCATTTAAGTAAGGTTATCACTACATGTTCTTCTCTTGCACTCTCTTCTATCCTCTGCTATACTCGAATCATTATTTACATCTTTTATAAATGACTATTCACACAATCCATCCATAACCTCTTCGGGTTTCCTTTATTCCTATATTCGTTCACTTTCATACTTAACACTTTTATGGTTATATGATTATCATATCTCTTCATGAGATGCCCGTACTATGTTAATCCTATTTTTTTTTCTTGGTCTGACTACGCTATTGACCTGCAAGGTCTTAACTAAGGCGAGCGCATAAGGCACTCAGCCGATTTTATTTGACAACTAGCTCAAGGGTGCACGGCACAACTCGGCTTGGGCTATTGCCTGATACGTGCAATTCACGACCTATCTGAACTAACCTAAGCTAACTGTTCATACATATATGAGTTGTTGAAACATATATGTGTATCAAGCATACATATCTCAACAAATCTTGTATATATTTTGTATCGGATAATCTTTTAAACTATTTCAGTTCGGTAAAACCCTTCCGCTTTCATGTGTAAGCGTGTATGCGTGCACATGTGTGGAGGTGATTTGTGTAATGTTATCGTAGTGATGTAAGATCTTGTGATACTGTATCGCGCGAGCAGCGCACTTAAGGGCTCCACGCCGAAGGAACGGAACTAGGCTTGAACCGCTTCCGAAGGTGGCCTAATCTGGTGTGCGGGAGTGAAATTTACCCCCAGATCTATGTTAATTCATTACTCCTCAATTCCTTTGTTACTGGGGCTATTCTAAAATGTCTGATATACTAATTACTAATGTTATTCATTCTTGATATATCACATACATATATGACATATGATATATGACATATCTTGATATACTCCGTCTATCGTTCCATCCATTTCAATCATTCATCATTTGCCTCCTTGGCATCCTACTCAGAGCCATGCAACACGAAAGGTCTTATAATAGTTTATATACACTTTTCTTGAATTTCAAGGTTGGAGTCCGGTGAAACTGTTAAGGCTTTGTTTGGCCAATAGTGTAGACAATTTGAAAAAAAAGTTTCAAGGGCACAAACTACTCAACATATCTTTCGTCATACTTCAATCTTAAACGCATTACCAGCCGATTATATAATCAAATTACAAGCAAGCAATGTAAAACAAGCGAAACGTATTTTAAGAAGGTACTTCATTAACAAAGTATATCCAAAAACTTAAATATCTTGTCGGCGTGTTGACGAAAATACCTCTCCTCGATTAAACCTCAATAGTGGTTTCCTGAAGAGAGTCCTACTATATAAATGTATGTATTTTCACTTGTCATGAATAAAAAAAAGTATGTATTCTGTTCTTCATGTTTTGGTCAAAGCCATAGTACTTTTGGACCACAGAACCGAGGCACCGAAAAACGAAGTAGGTTGGTAAGGTAACCAAAGCGTTAAGTTTTTTGATCATATAATGGCTTTAAGTAGATTTTGCTATAAGGCAAATTCTTGATCTTGTTCTTTTGCCACTACATACTAAAAAAACGAATATGACTGTAGTAGATGAGGTTGTTTAACATCTTGCGTATTATTCCGGTGTATGCCAAATCATATATCTATCTAATACCTTTAAACGAGCAATTCTTGTATATTTTTATATTGTTATATATTCAGGACCTCGGAAATGGCGATAGCGATTTCCGTAATACGTAGTATGTAGGTCGTTTCGTGAACCATAAAGCGATCTAACTAGATTTCATTCATAGAAAACTTTTTTATCTGTGATTTCAGGCAATGAAAAAATAAAGCTAGAATATAAAGGTAACTTTCGCCGCCACTGTCAAAATAAAAATAGCTCAGGTGGAAATCGGCTGCTTCAACAATCCGTCTTACCTAGGGACACGATATCGAATAGGAAGTATCGATATTGTACTCATGAGTAGTATCGAAAAAAAGTGTCCTACTCATAAAAGTATCGAGTACTGTTCATAGGACCTAATACGCATACGTCAGGATGTCAATATCACTTAGTAAGTAGCTTACGTAGAACATAATATATACAAATGGTATTGGTACATAAATTTAATACAATGATAAAAAAAGACAATTGTAACAACACAAATTAAAAATATTATTTCACAAAAAAATTAGTTTACTATTATTATATTACTATTATTAGTTTATTACTTTAGGGGCATATTAAAGTTCCCATTCTTCCTCTGGACAATCGCTTAAAACTATAAGTTTATCGAGCCGTATTGGTGATTAGCGGTTTCGGATTTTCGATTTGTGACTTTCTGCTTTAGAAAATAATGTTTTTTTTATTATTCAGTATTCATCATATTATTATTAGAACGACAAACGATTGAGTGATTGATTAGTGAAATGAATGAAAGAAAGGATAGGAACTCAACGTCTGTGAACGGATGTAACGATATTGAGCTCAATATTTAAGTTCAGCACGATTGAACTAGATGGCGATGCCATAAACATGAACCGTAAGGTCAAGTTTAAAATAGGTATTTTTTGTAAGTCATTCGATACGATACCTGACAAAAAGTACTCATTGAGTAAAAGTATTGAATACACAGTATCGAGTACAAAAGTATCGGTATCGGAAGGAAATATACTCGATACCACAAAGTATCGATACTTTTTTCGCGTCCCTAGTCTTACCCCAGTTCGAATCCGAGTGACAGCAAAAAGGTTTTTTTTATTTTTTTTGGTGAAAAAATGTTAATTATGTGAGGCAAAACTAACTGTTTATTTTAATTAAAAAATGCTTTTTAAAGAACCGAGCTAGACTTGGTCGGAGGCGTACTATCTAATTATACAATTAGTTTGTTACAGAACTGGCATCGGTTTAAAATATTATATGAATTATATCTACTAGGGAGTTTATTTAGATATCTCTATAGAGTTTGGCTATTTGAAGCTGCCAAAGTGACGTAAAACTTCGATGATCGCATTGTTGCGGTTTGTGAAGCGATTGCTTGAAATGTCAATGTATTCCGTTGCCAAATTCGTGATTCTCTTTGGTTATTGTAGTGTACTGATGCAAAAAGTGTATAATTATTATATTATTTTGTAATACTAGTCTATGCTTGGAGATATTTAAAAAGTGTTGACGGTTCGATTGTGAATATGCTCGTCACATGTGTTATATTAGTTAGCAATTTCTATGGTTTTAATAAAGATTGCATTCAAATATAATATGTTATTTTAAATGTTGTACTAAAGACTGGTACACATCAGCTATATACTTCTTAATCATCATTTTGTGTAAGTTGAACCCTATTAAATATTCTCACCATTCTAGGCGAACTTTTATACCGTAATTTAACGCGAGCTAAATCCTGGGCTTTTGCTAACAGTATATAAAAATAACAAGTTATTTAGTTAAACAAAATACAATGAGAATTTGAATGCTGGTTTATTTTAAAAAGTTTTTAGATATCTAATTATTACAAACGGATCACGTTTACTTTCAATTGCAGATCTGTTTCTTAAATTGTTTTTTTTGGAACATAACTACACTTCTTTTTACAAAAAAAATCTTAGAGGATCTAGATTCAGATTACAAATTAAATACATCTATTATATATCTTAATAAGCTTATCTTTGAATATATAATTTTTCCCTTAAAATTTATTTATTATCGTTTAACTAGTTTTTCATACGGTTTCGCTCGCGTTAATAGAAATTAGACCTGTTTCTCCGAAACAGTACTTTTTTACTGGATCAAAGCTACCATATGATATTTCTAGTATCATTGACAACGTGTATGTAACATTCCATAACGATTGCTTAACTAGTTACGGCATGAAAGTGTTACAAATTAACCACCAAACAAACTCACATTCGGTTTTGTAATATTAGTAAGGATATTCACACATACTGAATAGATTAACATAATTTAAGGAATTCATTTAGACTCGCAAATGTTACTTTGATCCTAAACTAAACTTACCAACTTATATACTCAAAGAGCTAAACATTGTTGTATGCACAGAACAATGAACTTAGCCCACTGTGAACATTAATGCTATTGTTATGTTAATGTCGAGGGTGTGTCTGACGTCGTGGGAACGAGTTTAGAATATTTGATTGTTAATAGACGAAACAGTCTTACAGATCACAAAAACATTTTTGAAAAATTTTTTTTTTTTCTTGACATCGGCATGTTATTGCAGAAACTATTAATTTAACAAAATCGCTAGAAAAAGTTTTTATAACTTAAACGATATATTTTTATATACCATTATACTGAGCTTGATAGAACTATTGCCTTTTTTAATTTTCGCCATACCCAATTATTAATTTTGAAATCTTATCCACTTATTGGCTTTACATAACTTAGGTTGTAATCTAAAATGTTATCTTCTATACATATAATAAGGATGGAAATCTAATGTCTTTACTTTTTAATTTTTTGTAAAAAAGTTGTTGCTTGTGTCTAGGAATAAGTAATAAACTACATTTCAATCAATTTTAGAAATGGCTATCTATCTGTTTATATAAACACGCATCGATAAAACATATTTAAAGAACTCATAAAGCATATCTTCAGGTAACATTTTGTCTTTGTTTCATTAAAATCGATTCGATCTATCAAAAGCTATGTACTTTAAATGACAACGCGCCTTAAGTACGAGAGAAAAGTAAGTAAATAAATAGACTTAATTAATATTGTACATTCAGATGACTTTATTCATTGCTGTTTCTTACACAAAGTTTCATCCGGGCGAAGTCGTAGGGACAGCTAATATATAATAAAATTAGACTTAGTATATTCTTCTTTGGTATACCTTATTCATAAATGTAATGTATAAAGCTCTTAATGTAAATGCACCTGTAAGTAGATTTCAGCGGTATTTAGTAACGAATTGAATAATACGTTTCAACCGCACTCCTCTGTCATCTACGAGTACAAACAATCTGAAAGACAATATTTTTACTAATCCTGGTATATAGTATATGTCAAGTTATAAAAGTTTTGCCCGCGGATTCACATGCGTTAATTTAGCAGATCTAACCTATTGCCCGAAAATAGTACTTTTTTGTTCTGGATGAGAAGTACATTATATCCATTACTGTATCTCTGACAACGTATATGTAAAGTTCAATAACGACCAGTCAAATGATCCAGGCATGAAAGCGTTACAGACAAATTAACATTCGTATTTATAAATAGAGTAGAACCTCGATAAGTTAAAGTCCAAGGGAAACTCAAAATATTTTAAGTTACAGAGTTTTTAACTTATAAAGGGTTTACGTTACATTCGCACTTTCGCCGTGTACTTTTTTTAAGAATAAATCATGCCGTTTCTCGAAGTTTGCTAATCTGCCATAGCTAGGTGCTTTTGTGTATTCCAAACTGAGCTGTAACGTATTTCCTTTTTAATTCACTTTTCATCGCTTTTAATTCATCTGCATATGTTAGTGTTGTTAATTTTCGTTTTGAACTTATTTTACTTAGGTAACTTTTATCACACGGCATAGTTTCCTGGAAAGTGAACAACATCTAGTCATCCAAGTAAGCCACTGTCCTGTCCACCGTAAATACAAATTTTAGGAATTTCAAAGACATATTACTTACTGTTTATGTGAATAAATTGATTTGTAAACACATGCAATCGATAAATTTTGAGAAACTTTTTGTTTTGTACATTTATTCGAAATGACTCATTGGCAGCGACTTTGTATTACAGAGCTCAACATTTCTTTAAGTAACTGAGGGTTAATACTGAAATTATTAGTTTAAGTTTTAGAGCTTGCGTATTTTAATTAATAGGTTATAGGTTCTGATGGGAAAAGAACTAACTATTTTTTGAAGTTATAGAGGTTTTTACCTTATCCAGATTCTATTGTAGATATTTATTACCTTCTGCTCGCATGTGCACATGCACTATACTGTTTAACGTAGAAGAATCGTAGTTTCTTAATACTCCGATAAGACAAAAGAAAAAACAGTGCGTGTATCAGTGTGTAAACGCGGAGGAAGTGTAACTTCTTTGACTAATATGTAATGTAATGTAATTTGTAATGCTCATAAACTATATACAATACGAAGTCCTCTAGTATAAATACTTAAACACAAATTTACTAATTTTGGTATACTATTACACTCAGACAATACTATACTTATACATACATACCTACATACTAACATATACACACAAATAAATACCTATCTTATGTTTAACACTTAACGTGTGTCATAAGAATACTTGTTATAGTATTTACATAAGTACCAAGTGTTTAAAGAGTAAAACAAACATAATTTCTTTGAGATCTATCAAGCAGTTTTTACTCGATGCACACACAACGCTAAGTCAATTATATTTACATAAGTATTAGTTAAGATTCTGCTGTATTTTAAACTTCATATGATAAATGAAAATATTCAAAGTCAAAGATCTAAAAGTAGTACTTTAAATAAGAACCAAATAACTCTGGAACTAATCTATTCAAATGTAAACATGCTATTTTGCAATTTCATGGAGTGCAAATATAGTGACGACGAGCACAACAGTCGTTGAATCCGGGAATCGAGAATATCACGTAATAGTATGTCATGCATTGGACCAGGAACGAGACGGGCATCGCGAAAATAGACTTAGCGAAAAATCGATACGAAGGCGCTGGGTTCGCATACCCGGCGCCCTTTAAATTTGGGCCAATTTTTATTGCTTTTCATCTCGTATTATTACGATTTTATCCAATAAAAACACCGAGAATTTAAACATAATTTCTAACATAATATAAATCTAGTATTTGCAAATATTGAGCTAGGTTGGTTACGTGGCACATTTTAGTGTTTAATCCATTACACAGTATCGTTTTTATTACAAAAAAGATAAATACGTATTTAGTACTTGCTTTAAACAGGTTTCGTACTAAATGCCGTACTTTTTTTTCTCCAACTGATTACACTATTGACCCAGCAAGGTCTTAACAGCTTCACTGGGCTATTAAGGCGAACACTTAGGGCACTCAGCAGATTTCATTTGACAACTAGCTGAAGGGTGCACGGCACACCGCGGCTTGGGTTGTTGCCTGATACCTGCAATTTGCGACCTATTTTAGCTAACATAAGCTAACTATCTATACGTATATGAGTTACTGGAACATATATGTATACCAAGCATACATACCTCAACAACTCTTATATATATTTCGTATCGGATAATTTTCTTAACTATTTCAATTAAATCACCGCGCTCACCCGAGGCAAGGTCGCGTTGTCCTTTTTTCACAAGTCTAATCTAATCTAAGCAAAGCAAGACAAAATAGCAAGATGGCGAACATTCTGCGAGCGCTGTGGGTTTTTTTCTCTTATCGCAATGAAAACGCTGTTGACCTGGAAAGGTCTTAACAGCTTCACCGAAGTATTGAGGCGAGCGCTAAAGGCGCTCAACTGATTTGGGATGTTTGGGCGACTAACTCAAGGGTGCACGGCTTGGGCTGTCGCCTGTTTTATGCAAAAATCGCGACCTATCTGAGCTAACCTAAGCTTAGCTATCTAGATATAGGTATATGAGTTATTGAAACATGCATGTGTACCAAGCATACGTGCCTCAACAACACCTATATATATTTTGTGTCGGAAAAATTCCTCTTAACTATATGGGACAGGATATGATAGGGAAAAATAAGGGTACAACTCTTTGTCGTTTATTTCTCTGAAAAAGAAAAACAGCGTGTAAGCGCGTAGGTGTGCACGTGTGTATAGGTGATGTATGTTATGTTGTAGTAGTAATGTAAGGTTTTGTGCCACTGTATCGTGTGAGCAGCGTATTCAAGGGCTCCACGCCGAGGGAACGAACCTACGCTTGAGCCGCTGCCGAGGGGGTCCTAATCTGGTGTAGGGCGCAGAGGATTTAGGAAACGTAACCTTTTTAAAGCAAGTATCCAAAACTTATTTAACTTTTGTAATGTAATAACACCGTTTTAGTTTGTCAGTGCCGTTATTTAAAACTTTGATTTTAACTCTACTAAATGATATAAATTTGTTGACTACTACAATACACTCTGATCACTACGTTACTAATTTATATGTAAGTTTTTTTTCACGATCTTGTTTCATGTAATACGAGTTTTTTTTACTATGTGCAGATTTTATTTCCTTGAATTTAAAACAATTACATTGTTTTCTGTATATTTATAAACAACTTCTTGGAACTTATAATTAATCCGAAATATTACTGCTGAATTATTATTATAGAACCATTATAATTTCATAAAGATAAGGTTCATTTCCTCAGAAGTAACTAGGGAATAAACTAAGCCGATTAGTATCAGACTCCGGTGAATTATTTAATAATAGACTGCAAGAATTATATCCCTCTTTAACAAAGTAAAAATATATTATGTAAGTAGTTTTATCGGCTCATCAAAACACGTATAACTTTAAAAATACTTTCATCTGTATATTTTTAATGAAGCTGGCTATCTATTAATTTCATATTCAATTATTTCAATATATGATAAATAAAACTGGCTCCAATAATGTGCTCTAAAAATCCATCAAAATATCCTTGACAATAGATATATAGCCTTGACTAGGTGTTTTGAATTATAATAAATCTACACTCATCAAAAAAGTCTAAGCAACATGTACTAATTTAAATTTTAGGCTGGTTCTTCACATTATAACGTTCTATTTTATTTTTAAAATAATATCTTTAGGGTTCTATTATGTAATAAAAAAATTTACAAAAAAAAATTGAACCGACTTCGATATCAAAACTCATACGGCACTGAAAAGCGAAAAATAAATACATTATTAATTCAACCAAATAAAATAAAATATGAATATTTGCGCTACCTAATAATATATTTGAAATCGGTGCCAACCATATTTCATATCATCTACATACAACGTTTAGGTCCACTCTCTCGTCTATTTGTATAGTGTAATATACTTTTTTATACCTACAACAAATTAGAAATTTAGGTTGGCACCGACTTCCAATATATTATTAGGTAGCGCAAATATTCATATTTTATTTTATTTGGTTGAATTAATAATGTATTTATTTTTCGCTTTTCAGTGCCGTATGAGTTTTGATATCGAAGTCGGTTCAATTTTTTTTTGTAAAAATTTTTATTTTTCCATTTTTAGTGTATATAAATATATTTATCTGGTTCTAATTAATTATAAAATAAGTTCATAACTTGACAAACAAACATGATATTACACCGTACTAGATCCATCTGCTCAAATTAGGTTGATTGTGAACGAATTTCAGAACCTCATCTTTCCTAATGTCCGTTTCACGGAAATTGCCTCAACAGTCATAACCCCACATGTAAGTCCTCGTCAAACGAGTCTTATGTACCCAAACACAAGATAGCTGCTGTAAGCCGTTGAGGAGTTCCATTCTTCATTTTCATGATCAACTCAGGATTGATTAAATGATATTCTTATCATTACAACAGCTTGTTCCAAGTTTTCGTTAAAATTAGCTTATGGGGAAGTTCATTTATTCATATAAGCTTTATTCATCCCTTTATTTTCAACCCTTATGATTGGATTTTTTTTAATTTCAAGAACACCATTCCCAGTTATCAAATTTCAAATAAAATTGTTGAAATCGGTTTCAAGTACACGAAAATACGTAGACACGAACTGGGTGAAAATCAAATAAACGATATTTAACCCCCTTAGGGGTTGAATATTTTATTCAAATTTATATGGGACCACCTTGGAGTATAGCCGAATCAAACAAAAAAAGAATCATTAAAATCGGTTCACAATTGACGGAGATATCGACTAACATACATAAAAAAAAAAAAAATACATACACCCGAACATATAACCTCCTCCTTTTTCGAAGTCGGTTAAAAATAACAGCTGTTGTCTTTATAAGTTCTTTTAATAACAGAAATGAACAATATTAGAATATACTGTAGAAACTAAGATACATAAGAAACTAAACTTTTTTTTTACCAAATGAAATTTCTAAAGAAAATGTATTTATTGTGAAAGAATAGAACAATTTAATATAAAGTATGGTCTCCTCTACTATTGAGAACTTGTCGGCAACGATTATTCATTGAATTAATGAGACTGTTTATGTCATCTTGCGGTATTCGCTCCCAATGGAATTGTAGCAAATCTTTCAGCTGTTGGGTTGTTGTCGCTCCGTCCAAGTCCTTCAAAACACGTCTCTGGAGCATATCCCATGCGTGCTCGATGGGGTTGAGATTTGGCGATTGTGCAGGCCAGGGCAATACCCGGATGTTCTCCGTTGCAAAGTATTCACTGGTTCGCCGAGCTGTATGTGAACGCGCATTGTCATGGATTAACCTAAAATCGGAGCCAATGGTTTGTGCAAATGGGTAGACATAAGGTCTGAGAATATCCTCAATGTAATTTTCAGCATTTATGTTTCCATTTACAAAAACGAGCTCAGTTCGCCTATTCTTCATAATACCCGCCCATAACATAACTGTTGAGCCACTATATGGATGAACTTCCTGAACGCACCTGAGCCTTTCAGTATTTCCGGGCCGACGATACACTCGCACCCTTCTTGTATCATGCTTAAACCCGAATCGCGACTCATCGGAAAACATAATTTTATCCCATTGTTCCTGGGTTCATGTTATGCGTTCTCTACACCATTCATATCGACTAGCGCGATTCCCGTGACGTATCGGTGGGCACCTGATTGGGCGTCGAGCTCGTACGTGTACGCGTCGAGGACTTACATCAACACCACTTGAAATTTGTAGCCTCAAACTTATCTCTCAAGCGGTTACCATCGGCTGGCGTCTTGCAGTCAGTTGTATGTACCGGCCTTGCCGATTGGTTGTACTCATTTTGCGGCCTGGATGCTGTTCAGCGGGTTCTCCGGTATTATTATAGCGCTGCCAAAGACGATAAATAACACTTATGTGAATGCCAAAATGTTGGGATACCTGAGATTGATTACTTCCCGCTTGCAACATCCCTACAGCTCTTTGCATTTCATCTGCCATCAAATGACGTCGCTTCATAACATAAAGAATATCTACTAACAATTCAATTTTGTCGCTAACTTTATTTAAATAGTTGGTAATATTATAAAATCAAGACTAAACGTAGCAATTAAAACGCACTTAAATTCAAATAAATTCGCAGTCATTTGAATTTTATGAAAAAACAAAACATAATCAATTTTTTTTTTACAACCAGCCAGTGTGTCATCAATAACAAAAAAGTTTACTTATCTACGCACTTTGTTTAAGTAAATACTTAGAAATTAATTAATATAAATGGTAAAATTTGTAATATCACGTTGCTTAGACTTTTTTATGTGTGTGTATATTATACTATCTCAATCATTATTCGAATTTGAGGAATTTCGTAGGTTTATCTTTGACATCCAAAATCTAACTAATTAATGTACTAAGGAAGGAACTTATGAAATCAAAATGAGACCCCATTGAAAATATCCTCTTCGGTATAGAACAATATTTCTCCAAATAGGTCTTAAATGACGCAGTAATAAATACGAAACAAATATACAGCTCAATTGAGAATCACTTCCATTTTAAAGTCGGTTAAAAATTTTGATAACTCACGATTACTGTAATCGTATATCTATGTCTTGTTTTTAGTTTTACCACTTCATAATATGCATAGTATCACGTGTTTTGGATTATCGGGGGGTGAAAAGATATATATGATATATGCAGATTGTTTTGGTATTTATATTAAATTTTATAATATTTGGAAATATTAAATTGTTGTATTTAACCGTATCGTATATGTTACGGAAAATTGAGAAATAAAAAAGTATATAATATTTATTATATATATGCATTATACAAAATATGTAAGTTCTTTAAGAAATCTTAAAATCCACGATACAAGTGAAACTTTTTGCGGATCATAGGCATTTAACTGAAAATTTTCGGAAAATTATTTGATTTAAGGTATTAAAATCACGTTTTCAATCTTAATTATTGAAAAATAGGAATGATAATAGAAAGTCAATAGTACAATACCATAAATACAATCATTCGGAATATATACATGCTCTCTGCCTAACGCCTTTCATTTACCCCTATTCTGCGGTCGGTTGTAATGGAACATGCGATAAATGGACGAAAAAAATTAGAGATGGTGCAAAAAAGTTTAACTTCAAGAATATACATATGAATATAAATACGGAATTACCCTCATCAATAAAAAAAAATGACTGGCATTTGAAAATTGATCAGAAACCCTTAAAATATAAGAAAGAAACCGTCTGAATAAGAACGGTCAGTGAATTAAGAACATGTCGCTAGTGGGAGTTACTCAATACGTCATTAATCAATCACAACGGACGGCGGTTGCGAATCAATCATCGGCACTCTGTTCTCATAGATTCACACGAGACTCGGCTGTCGTTCAATCAACTTTGCCTAATTAAGGAGCCGCTAAACATCACGTGATTAGCTAGTTGACACGATTCGCTATGTTGACTAAATGATGCTAATATGTATCAGTTGATAATCAAATTGCGATAGGTAATTGTTATACTGAATAATTAATTCAATCAATATCTGTACATGAATCAGTAGAAAAAACAGTTGACTCCTAGACTGTCGAAAACTATAACGGTGTTATTACAAAAAAATAAAATACGTATTGAATGCTTGCTTTAAAAAGGTTTCGTATTAAATGCACCTCGAACGTTAAATGTTCGCCATCTTGCTCTTTCGTTACGCTTTGGTTAGGTTAGGTTAGACAAAAGATAACGCGAGCTTGCATCAGGCGAGCGCCCTGTATTATATGTATACATAACCTTTATAAAGCAAGTATTCAATACGTATTTAACTTTTTTGTAATAACACCGTACGTGTTTAAGATCTGTACAAACCAATGTAGACCTTATGATGCATTGTTCGACAGACAGATTTTTTTTCTTTATTTCAGCAGATTTTCGGTCCGCACCTTTTTTGTTTTGTTACCAATATTCTTAAAAATCATTTTAAATGTTATTGTTATTATTTTACTTTACTATTATACATTGGAAAATAGACTGTTAGCAGTGTGAGTTAAAAAAAAACAATATCTATTACAATATATGAAAGACTTGAATCATAACAAATTATTTATTGTCGAATTATAATTTTAAAATACTGGCTAGATATTTAAAAATGTGAACCTCCATTCTGTGATCAAGGTCTTAAAAAATCAGTCGAAAGATTAACTACATGCCTCCTGCCTGCCTACTCCGTTTCTCAACCCATTTTCTCTTTTATTTATTTATTAGATATGTACGAGCTCTATTGTTATCAAGAAAATAATTTGATTTTTTTTTTGTAGCAATTATCAAGCTTTACAACTTTTCTCTAGAACTCAATCATATAGTAATAATATATAATAGTTAAGGCAGCGTTCGTAAGAAACCTTTTCGTACGACCGTTTTTCCTCCGACTTATTTTGCAAATCCGACTGCCATAAAAAAGGCTTTTCATTTTTCGGGTTAATATGTATAGTCTATGGTACTTATAAATGACGTGGCCTTTCTGTTGGTAAAATAATTTTCAAAATGATAGATCTAGATTTTCCTGAGATTATCCCCTATAAACTCACAAACTTTAACTCTTTATAATATTACTATAGATTCAGTAAGTGTATTTGGTAGAAAAATATTTTTTGAAACATTATCTAATCTTATAAAGTGCGTAAGTGAATTCGTTTGTTACGCTTAACTACCTAATTACTGAACAGAGTATCACGGTAACTTGCATACGTAGGTATTGTTAGGGGCAAAGAAAAGGTCACAGGCATTGATATATAAAAACCGAAGATGTAGTCTCGATTAAAAATAACGCTCAAAACTGTTCCGAAATGCTCACCGATATACCTAAGTATATGTTTTTGCAAAGTCAACCTTACGAGAATTCTTGTTGTTTTTACAAAGCAGTGTACAAAATGCCAAAAGACGCGAGTGATTGATTATATTTGAAATGAGTGCATAATTTTGAATTATGTGCATATTTTATTCGGACAGTTTAGAGGTGTTGACTGTGTATCTTAGATTTTTATATATCAATGGTCACAGAGTATCCTTCATTGAGAAAAATGTAAATTTTCAAAAAAAAGAATTAACCGACTTCAATATTAATCAGAGGCATAAAAATAAGGCACTGAAAACCGGAAAATAAATAGTTTATCAAATTAACCAAATTTAATAAAACATATGAATATGTGTGCTACCAAGAGATGTATTGGAAATCGGTGCCAACCGAAAATCATATCATCTACATCTAGGTACAAAGGCACCGACTTCCAATGCATCTCTTGGTAGCACACATATTCATATGTTTCATTAAATTTGGTTAATTTGATAAACTATTTATTTTACGGTTTTCAGTGCCTTATTTTTATGCCTCTGATTAATATTGAAGTCGGTTAATTCTTTTTTTTGAAAATTTACTTTATTTTTCCATTTTTAGTGTACATAATTTTTTTTTTCTATAGCATGTGGGTCACCTGATGGTAAGTGATCACCGTCGCCCATGGATACCTGCAACACGAGAGGAATCACAGATGCGTTGCCGGCTCTTAAGAAAGGAGTAGACTTGTTTCTTGAAAGTTGTGTTACTTTGTCAGGGATCAAATAATCAGAACCTAACCAAACTCTCATCAAACTACCCTTGAAGAACACCCTTTACAATAAAAAAGGAATCATCGAAATTGGTTGGCATGATATTGAGTTATTCGTCTATTTGTCGTATACACACCAAATGCAAATTTAACACTTATACGGTTTTGCACTGGATGCCGTTGACAGAACTGGACCAAAAAAAATAGGACCACACGGGAAGCACTATCTTTCAAATAAAAAAAGAATCTTCAAAATCGGTTCAGCCAGTCCAAAGTTATGAGGTAACAAACATTCGAATTGATAATCTCCTCCTTTTTTTGAAGTCGGTTAAAAATACTGTCCTCGTGCGATAACTTAAATCTATATTCACATAAGTGAAGCCGCGGGTATAATCTAGTTTATTATAGCTAGCTTTGAGCTGCTGCTACACTATATCAGCTCTGTATTTCGTTTAACTCTATATGTATTCTTTCTTAAAGTTCAAAGTTACTTAACAATTTTAAATTGAAAACATTCATCATTAGTCACGTCACGGAACGAAACCTCGAATATTTGTTCCTATAAATTATAATTCAATACTTGGTTTCAACGGAAAGAATGTCACCGAGGAAGGTAAAACAAAAGATGGTGTCCAATCGTAAAGTTATCATTCTGGTCGCGTAGAACTTTCTTTGAAAACGAAATGAACTTGTTTGGACTAAAAACCGGGCGAACTTGTTGGCATATACGAAACGAGTTATTCAATTTTGTGTGCAAGCGAAATTAATCATACCTCCAGACTATGACCTGTACATCCTTTTAATACTAATGAGATTTAAATAAATATTGCAGTGTTTCTTTATTCAATTAAATAGCGTCTTGAGAATATACAAGTTCGTGTTATTTATTGGACGTTATCCGGATTAATATTATGTACTAGAAAGTTTGTACGTATGATTCTATGTTCATTACTCTTTCATGTAAAAATGACTGAACAGATATAGGTGACACTCTACAGTTACATCTTATACATCTACAGCTATTATATAAACTGACCAACATACGACTAGTGCAAATTTCGAGTTTCTTGCTGGTTGTTCACGACGGCTGTTGTTTTCCGAACCGGTGGTAGTTTTGACGCTCATAAGCGCCTTCTTAGAGCTTAAACTGGATAAAGTGTTATTAATATTGATTTTAAAAATTCTACCATTTTTGATCTATCTTGGTATGCGCTATTTACGCGATTATAACTATATAATTGTAGACAAAGTCGTGGGTAGCTGACAGTATAACAAGATTCGTTATGCAGTGGAAGAAAACCTAGTATTGAGTTCAGAGCTCAGATATTCTGATACTTCAGCATAATTTACTGTATTTTGTGCATGTTAAATATTATTGTATGGTTTTATATCAACTGTTTCGTTACCAAAATACAGATTATGTTTGGTTTAAAATGATATGGCCGTGTGTGAAAATGTGTCCTCGTATTTATAATCACTTAACTATTTTAAATTAAACAAAAAATGAACAAGTCCAAATGTAGGTCTTGAACATACCATGATGTTACCTTGGAATTGTAATCAAACCAATAAATATGTAGGCGACTTGTAAATATTCCTCGAACATTTGTTTCTACAGTTTACGATATTACGATCATTAGGCAAAGAATGACACGTGGTGCGAGCTACGTACACCCTGATGAGACCTACCACTACTTGTTAGTGCCAAACTGTGAATGCCTATGTTAACGAGGTATCGAGCGCGACTCAGACAAATGATTTGCTCAGTTGCGATTTATATGGAATTTGTTTATATTGATCCACATCGATGTAACAGTACAAATACTAATAAACAACAACGAAAACCTAAGTTAAAGTTTATTCTAAGACTTTCAAAAGTATACCTACATACCTAGGTACAATGACCGGTGCCAAAAGCTATTATATGCGATCGGGAGTTAATAAAACGGACAATAAACCCTTTTGTCTTATTCATGCTAAAATTTAATTAATTAAACGTAAGAGAAATTGTGTAAAACTCACATACCATTTATCTTCCGATATTGTCTAGAAATCTGTTTATAAACTATATGTAATATAAATATTTCAGACAATTACTCGGCTCATAACTCTGGTCTTGTGTCACGCGAGTTAGTTTAAGTGAGCGTGAATGTGTGAAATTTAGTTCAAGTACAAACTAAAAACAGTATATCAATTGCAGTTATTCTGCGATAAATTGTTTTCAGCATTCCAATTTTATTCCACATGCAATTTAAATATTTCCACAAAATTTATTCAAAATGTGTTATATGTGTATACGATAAAAAAAATTAAGATTGAATTATTTAAAAAACCTGGACTCGCCTTCGCATGGATGCAGTTTACTAATATGAAGTCATGAGAATCTCACCGATTTAACGTTGCAGATTTTTTTTGTAAAGGAAAAAGTAAAGCCGCCTATGTATATCTGATATTTATATATTGTATTGTGCAGCCCATTATGTGTCTGATTAATTCATAAACTATATAAAAGTATCTGTTATTATTGCTCTGAGTACCAATAGATGTTAAAACGAGATTAGTGTTAATAATTTCAATTTACAAACTACGAATTTAAATAGTTTAGACAATAATTAATTTAAAAATTTAAAGGAGAACATAGTTATGCCATTGTTTTCAGTTTTCACTTCGACTGGACTTTTCTTTCATTACGCGTAATATTATATCTGTGATATCTTCTAATGTAGTTATTGTACAGGGTAATATTAATCAGAGAAATAAACGATAAAGAGGTCTACCCTTATTTTTTCTTATCCTATCCTATCCTATATAGTTTTGAGGAATTTTTCCGACACAAAATACATATAAGAGTTGTTGAGGTACGCATGTTTGGTACACATGCATGTTTCAGTAACTCATATACGTATATCTAGATAGCTTAGCTTAGGTTATCTCAGATAGGTTGCGTTTTTTGTACAAAACAGGCGACAGCGCAAGCTGAGGTGTACCGTACACCCTTGAGTTAGTCGCCCAAACATCCCAAATCGGCTGAGTGCCTTTAGCGCTCCCCTCAATAGTTCGGTGAAGCTGTGAAGACCATTCCAGGTCAACAGCGATGTCATTTCGAAAAAAAAAGTAATATTAATCCATATTATATTTTCAATGTGATTAATAACAGCTAAAGATGTTCACTGTAATAACAATAATTCAATTTCAACTGAGTGTAATTTGTAATTTCGCAAATAGTTTATTGTACTACTGCTAGGTTGTGTCCGCAATTTTGTTCCCTTGAAAATGGTTTTGTTGTTTCATCGGAATTATTTTTAACCTGTATTAATTGTGGACTGTTTTTCATTGTTTTATTGTAAATTTAAACGATATTACTTAAAGCTTTGCAACCCTTTTACCAAAATCAGTTGATTCCTAGTGTAAAGCGCGATGATATAGACTGCTTTAAAAATAATCATCTTTTCGTAAAACTTTCGTCAAAATCACGGAGTTTCAACCAGGATAAATAACAGATACTTCAATTCTATTTGTTTCTATACATTGACAATAAAGCGTAAAATAAGTTTTAGAAGTAATTTAATGATTCTGTCAAGAGCCACCGCGGTTGACGATACAAATGGAAATTATTTGAACTCACGACAAAAGGTATTTTCAATCAACTCGGGCGTTTGTTCTTATGTTTATCTCTAGTTTTATTACGGTATTTTAAAGGGCGTAAAATTTTAGATCATAGTTTGATTGATGTGTTTTCTCAACATTCGTGTAACTGTCTGTGATTTCCAGTTCTATAGTAAACCAATTGTCACTAAATTACAAAGCTAAACAATTAAATACTATCGGTAATAATAAAAGTAATATTTTTTTTTTTTTGGTCTACGAAACTGTGTTTAATTTTACAATTTGAATTTATATTACACTTAAAATATACTTAAAAATTAAACACTTCTGGACGTAAACACAACTTACACTGTTGAAACGGTGCGTATGCGTAAGAAAACATAAAAACAAAATAACTAAAATTAAAATTTAACTTACAAAGTACTCATTTACAGAAAACAAAAAAAAAATATTAAGATATATACATAAAAACTTTTCTTGTAGCTTCGGTAAGGTTAAAATTGATTGATTTATCTCTGGGTCCGATTAGAAATAGTTCGATTTTTCACCATACCATTGACCAGCCGGAGCAGTAGATGGTAGGTAGAGCCACGCTAAAGCTATAATTTGATTCAGCATGAATGTATCGGCTCGTTAGAGGTAGGATCACCCTCTCACAGGAAACCGACGTAAAGTAACAGTGCTTGCATTGTTGCGTGTCGTTCGGCCACTGTATGCCAGAGGCCCATCTCCCCTCCCCGCCTCCCCCCTTTTCTCTCTCCGTCCATATCCCTCTTTCCGCATTCCCCTAAAACACAGGCTGGTAAAGCACTTGCGACTCCTTTGGTGTTGCTGGAGTCTATTGATGGTAGTGATCACTTAACATCAGGTGAACCACCTGTTTGTTTGCCTCCTATGATATATAAAAAACAGCATTTATTTATATGTCTGTTCGTCATACTTTCCACTCCGTAAATCTACGATCTACTAAATTTTTACAATACTCTATATAGACTACATCACTTAGGAAAAATTGAGACAGTCATAAGAACTGCCAACAGAAGGGAAAACTCCATTCATTAAAACTGTGTTCTGTTTTCAATTTTTAAATTAAATTTTTTATGTATTATTGTATGCAATTAGTCTTGTTTTCACATCTATTGGTATTAACTAAGATCACGATCATCAAGATAATACAGTCGGTCATGCTTACTAGCATGTCGTGACGCGAAATTATAACTTTATCTTCTGCTAAAAATACCACTCAATATCACTCACTATAGAAGTTTACACTTAAAAAAAACTAACTCATGAAAACAAAACTTTGTGCTCTTTTATTTGATTAAGAAGTTTTATTCGTTGGAAAAAGAAATATTACGTTGGTATTTTTATTGTATTCCGGGGTCGTAAATAAAACTTGAAAGAAGACATATAACACGCCCTCCCCGGCTCTATCACGATTAAAAGTCAATAACAAAGCGCAGTACACTGGAATGAGTAAACTCGAAGTCACCGGATGAAGTTTTAATGAAAATATGGACAAGTCCGTAATCTTATGGAGTCGTCTTTTGAGGTTATTATTGAAATATAACTGTTTTATTTACCAATAATGACCAATTTTGATGCATATTTATTTTCATTTCCTTGAAGAGCAGAGTTTATTTTGTTGTTCTTGTTGTTTAATTTCGTGAGTTTTTCGTCTATCGGTTGTAGGCAGATAAATATTTTGTAGGGGTGTACGAATAGCGTTCGAATCAAATCGAATTTTAATATTCGACTTAAAATTCGAATCGAATAACTTGAAATTTCGGATATTTCAAAATTTTTCGAATTATTAGGGAACTCGAATTATTAGATTCGAGAATTCGTAAGTTCGAATTATTCGCACAGTTCTAATATCGAACATAACAAACTCCGAATTCAAAATAACAATTGCGAATAATATATAATGATTCCGAAAAAAATCGAATTATTCGAAATTATTATTATTAATATTCGATTAGGAACGAATAATTCGTAAACTAGATTTTTTCACACATCCCTAATATTTTCTTCTGTCTACATTCTTTAAGTAGATCGCTTTGAAATCTTGTTGTTAATGCATAGTTTATGATCGGTTGTTAAAGAAACGTAAAAATGTTTTCCTCTTTGTTTTGTAACTATATCGAAGTATGAACTGTACATAATTGATATTGGATCACTTTTCAATTATGAAATAATCGCAAGTGAAACCGAGTAATTTATAAAACTTAATACTATCAGTTTATATAATGGTACTTATTGTAAAATTCAATTATAGTAACGTTACTCGCAAAAAAAAATATATTAATTCATTGAGTTGGTGGTTGTTGTTAGAATACCTCAGGCTATTCATTATAAAAACAACGCTATTCATTCCAGCCAATTTTCCAATAAAAATATAATAATTATCGTTTATCCATTGTTTCAGATATTTTAACGGAGGCACGAGACATCAAAGAAATTTAATTAATTAAAATATTTTAAAAAATCGACAAAACGACGAAGCGCCTTCAACCAATATTCAATTACGCATTAGATAGTTTAAATTAAGTCTAGTTAGTGAACACAAGTGCCAAGGTGTGAGGAAGTAGGGGTGCGAAAGTCGCGAGTAGTGAACATTAGTTCGGTGAATAGACGTATAAGATAGCTAGAGGATTGAGTGCTCGATGCGTGCGTGTGGAGTCGCGCGCGTCGATTAGTAGAGGGCGTGAGTGCGTCGAGTGCTCGTTGGACCGACAAGATTGAGGTGGTGGCCGGGTGCGGTTGGGGCAGGCGGGCGCGCGTGCGGCCGCTGCACGCGCTGAGCCGCGCGGCCGGCATGCTGGCTTCGCAGCGTTCGCAATCCTGCAACGAGGAGGGCGCGTTCTTCGGAGCGCGCGCGTTGCGTCGGCCGCGCGGCAAGGGCAGCGGCAGCCCGCCCTGCTAGGGATACGCCATGTCGTTGCGCAGCCTACACCGCCGGTTATCCTCAGCGAATAACACGTAAGTTCATTGTTATCTTACACTAGCGGACCCGGACGACTTTCTACCGCCCTGAAAATAAAAGAAAACGATTGTGTTTAAAACCACACGACTGAAGTAAATCTTCTTTATCTCTATCCATATGTATAATATATACATATACATGTAGTAGCATTCTACAAATATTTAAATCTATTATGGGTTTTTATTGATAATACGAAACGTAACGGTCTCGTCACGCAATAGCTTACTCCCAAGTCAAACGTACATAACGAAGTTTTATTTAAAAAAACTTGGCAAGATATATATACCTAAACTTTCCTCATGTATTACTTTACTGGTAAAAACCTCATTATAATACGTACAGTAGTTTTTGAGTTTTTCGCGAATAGACAGATAGATGACGTGGATAGACGTGGCAGAGCACTTTGTTTTTTAATATGTAGTTATTAAAATAATTCATAGAACGCAGGATGCTTTGAAGCTACATAAAAGTCTTTTCACCAAAGGTAGTTGAAGAGGACTGCGGCGAGGGTTGGAAAGGGCATATATTTTTGAAATCGTGTATACAAAACTATACCTAGACCTAGTTTGTGAAGTTGCCAGTTAGGGTATTTCGTCTGCTATGATGTAATAAGAGATATATAAGATCATATTTCGAAAAACAATTGTGCATAAATTCTTTAGTCAAGATCCCATTCAGGGCTCTGAATGCGAAAGACATAACCGTTATACATAACATAACCATTCAACCAATGACTACAACAAGACTACGAAACTCATTAAAATAATAATAACGTAAAGACTTTCCGAGATTTTTTTATTTATTTTGTACCTAACATTAATTGAACCAGCGAGCTACGAATAAAAAATAAAATTAGTTTAGTTACGTTGAAAGGAAATAAACATAGTAAAACATTCATCTTAATAATGTATCAAGAAGTTATAAGCTACATACAAAAAATGAGCTATTTTTTATTCCTACATTTCTCGTCAGTGTTTGTTCATCCGCAATCGAATACAAGGTACATCCATAACGGAATTGAGTTTCATTTTTATGATTTTCTCTTGTTAAATTTATTGCTCGTTTAATACAGCTATTTCCAATACTGTTGTGTGGTTTTTATAATCTAATTTAAAGGCATTATTATTTATTAGTGACCTAGGTATTATAGTATAGCAAACTTTTATGTATATTCTATACCGTTTTACCGCTTTGTCTCCTAAATTCTGCCGCGCTATTTATAAACGCAATAAAAAACATGTTAATGGTTTCGTGAAAAATGCGTAAATATACGTATATAAACTAATCCTTGCGTAAAGAATTGCAGGTAACCACGAATAAAATTTCATGTTAAATCGATTTTTTCTCGAAACCGTTCTTTACTGCATTCATAAATTGCGAGGCAGAATTGTCTTCCTATGGTTTTTACTCAGAGTGAAGTAAATGAAATTCAGCGTTGAAATATCATCACCGGTTCGGATATAATTTAAATTGTGAAAAAAACCGACATGAAACTTTATCGAGTTATTATTTTTTCACTTCAATCTATATATGTCATTGCTTAGAGACATGATTAATATTTTTACCGAGTGTTTAGAGAGAGGTTTATTTCTGATCACTAATATTGCTTTAGAAAAATAAGTATTGAATATATTTTCTCGTTTTTTATTATATTCAATATTCATATTCGAAAATACTGATATGTGTATATTAAGTTATTTAAATAGCAAACAAATTAATTGTTGCATTTATGTAAGTGTATCACTTCAGAATGTCTACAATTATTCGGCTAATTATAATAATAATTATTTATTTTTTCCAAAATATAAAATTGAATAGTTAAAAAACAAAATGCATTTCTTTTCTCTTATATTTTTTTTAAAACACTATATAAACTTATAATGGTCGCATTGATAACAATGTAGCCATTAACATAGCGAATAATATCTCTATTATATTTGTAAGAGCACGTGTACATAACTAGTAAAACTAGCTTGGAATTCTGGCTACCTCGTAAGAGCCACGCCACTAAATGGATTTCGAACCGCGTAGAAGGCGCCTTCAGACGGTATCTGTTTACAAACTAAAATACATAAGCTGTATTGCTATAATTAACTTCGTCAGTTTAAATTAGTGGAACTATAAGACTTGCCTTATCGTTAGTTCTGCGTGTGACCGTAAATAATGGCTGTTAACATCTAAATATCCAGAATAGTTAATTACACGTTGGTATTGCAATCAATTGCATGGGATAATTAATAAGATTAAGTCCAAGAACAAGTACCTCTAATGATAGCAGTACTAGTAATTAACAGTTGTCATG
This sequence comes from Antheraea mylitta, assembly GCA_014332785.1. Classification (NCBI taxonomy): domain Eukaryota; kingdom Metazoa; phylum Arthropoda; class Insecta; order Lepidoptera; family Saturniidae; genus Antheraea; species Antheraea mylitta. The sequence continues at coordinate 4,520,655 of JACEII010000030.1, forward strand.
CTAACTTCTCAATCCTACAACTGTAACTACTTTTAATGACGAACGCTGTTGGTCTGTCGATCCTTAACAGTGAGAAGAAAGGTTAGTAAGTATTTGGAAATAGCGCTCGTTTGTATGTCAGTTTTTTCCAAAATCAAAAATAGTTTCTTCAATTTCGGTCCTGAAAAAGCACTTATGAATGTCGAAACAACTACCGATCTGGAAAACAAGCCAGTCATGGAGAAGAATGGGCAAGAAACTTAACCTGGTTTATCTTTTATTTATATATTTATATATTTATGCAAAATAGAACACCATCATTTACATATTGATCTACCCTATAATAGTCTTTAATCATTAAATTCCGCTTGACATAGCATTTGATATCTCGATGGCAGTTATGTTGAATACAGTCTTTTTACAGTGGTACTGGGAAAAAAAACATCCACTAAGTGATAAAACTTTTCCTCCGAAGATAATTCATATTACAAATAGTATTTCTATTAGACAGCACAGTGTCACATAGAATAGAGGGTATTTTTAAAATACTTTGGCAAGATAATTATAATTTCTCTTGAAATTGCAATTCCCGGTGGAGAATACGGTGCAGTAAGAAGCAACGGCGATTACTGGTGGCAGACTTACCACTAGATTACAGAAAGATCTCTACATTTCTTGATGGAAGTAAGGCGCAGTCTGAGAATATCGATGAGGGTCGGTGACATACTCTGTCAGTAGTAATCGATGTTGTGTCGGCTTACAGTATTATCTCTTTAAATTTGCTAGTGAAAAGTGCGATACAGTTCAGGAACAACATTGACCGTCGCTGACAAACTCCATCGGCAGTAATCGTCCTCATGTCTGCTCATAGAAATATTTTTTAATTTTTCTAATGGCGTTTACAGTGCAGTCCAGGAACAAAGGTGACAAACCTCGTCAGCACTCATCGTGGTCATGCCGAACAACATAGATGTCTATTTAGGTCTCATTTAAAATTGTCACTAAGAGGAAAAGAACACGTTGGTCATGAATCAATTCCACATCTTCAGAATATGATAACATAAGAATATCTAAACTTTGTTCTTTTAGTATTAGATGCTCCAAATTATCTGTGGCAAAGTATATTAATCAGCTAACTTAACTGACTACTGTTAATAATGCGACTATTAGTCTCAAAGACCGAATCATTCAGAATATAATTTGGCAATTCATTTATAATTGGCAATTCAATTAGGCTTAATTTCTCTACCATTGGTACCGAAATATATTTAGCTAATAGAATTGATATTATAATTAAAAGGGACAGTAGATTTTTAACTATTTATTAGCAACTAGCCTCTGCCCGCGACTTCGTTCGTGTGGAATAGATCCTTTAACGCTAACACGCAGCGGAAGCTCTCAAGAAGAAAAAATACCCCGTTTTTTAAACATTCTTCATTGGTGTTCCGCTCCCATTGGTCTTAGCGTGATGATATGTAGCCTATAAGCATCCACGATAAATGAGTTATAATACATTGAAAGAATTTTTCAAATTGGACCAGTAGTTCCTGAGATTACCATCCACAACGTCACAACGTCACAAACTTGCAAACTTTAACTCTTTATAATATTAGTATAAGTATTACATGTCAAATGTCGTTGTCGCGGGTAGTTGTGTACAAGTGAGTTCTGAACAAAAAGGTTATAATAAATTTTCAAATCACTATAGAACGAGTTTCAGTGGAGGTTATAAAATAAACAAGGTACAACAAAGTAATTAACGTCAACAACTGAGTATTATTCAGCCTAAAAATTGATAAACAGTAATCGGAATTAGTCAAGAAGGTAGAAACAAAATTTTATTATCTGATATTATTTGTCATAAAACATTGCCAACCTAACGTCAAAATATTACTTTCCGTACCACGTTCAAATTCAAGGAAATTCAAATTTAAGGAATGAAGAAAAATTAGCGGTGTGTCAAAGGAAAATAGAAAGAAGCATGCTAAGCATAAATACATTTGATAGAATAACAAACGAAACAGTAAGGAAAAAAACAAAAGTAACAGATATTAAAAAAAGAATAAGAAGTCTTAAATGGAATTGGGCCGGTCATATATATAGATTACATGACGACCGATGGACAAAAAAAGTGACAATATGGATACCATGGGGGCATAAAAGAAAAAAAGGAAGGCCCAGAAAGAGGTGGACACCTTTTAAAAAAAAGGTGTGGTTGGAAATGGCCAAGAATAGCGTCAAGGAAGGACGAATGGAGAAGTTTAGGGGAGGCCTACGCCGCTGAGGCGAATGCTATATAGTTCTTGAATAAAGTAAAAAAAAAATGTAATAGTAGTTTAAGTATGTAGCAAATAAAAGGCTTTTTATTTTTTAATATTAGTATATACTAGTATAGATCATCTCTAAATTTGTAAAGTTTAGCAATTTCGCTTCCGTAGTAACGTTTTCATAATACCGTCAATAATTTGCTAAATGTGCTGAAAGATACTTCATTTAAAAAAATGGATGTATAATACGGTTATATATGAGGAACGTATGAATTATTAAAAGTTAATGATGAATACGAGGTTATGTCAACGCTATTGAAATATGAAAACTTATAAAAACATGTCCCAGAAACACATCGTTAAGTTTTGCGACCGCCTGTGGTTTCACGGTTTGCATTTTCACAAATACATCGTATTCATTTGAAAGCCATGAATATTTAGAAGTTATGCGCGGTGACCCAACTTCATTTATGAATTCATACGCAAAAACTGACCGAATATAGGTACATTTACATATTTGCAGATTCAGGGCTATGTTCCTATAACATTGTGTTCATGTATATTTGATGATATTTTTCTACAGTATTCGGAAATTGATAGCGTTATCTCTTATGGTGATCACGACATAGTCTAAATGTTCACTACTACCTCCAAGAGATCGGTAAGATGTCCTGGCCGTTGCTGTCAATGTTCTGCAAACCACTTGGCTACTATATATTGGCTGATGGCTGATGATTTGTGACAGATATACATTTGATATTTGTAATGAGGTTTTAGCTAAATGGACGTTAAGAATAGGTTAGATAAAAAGGCATGCGCGTTATGTAGATATCAAGCATTTAAAATCATATGATTTTCTAATCTAAGCAATGCTATAAATGTGATTTTGCTTGTTTTTGTTACGCTTTCATATCTTAACTTCTACACTGATTATCACTAATTACTACACTGATAATTTTGCATACATGTTGTCTGGGCTACAGAAAAGAACAGAATGTAGTTTTGAAGTAAATTTTTTTAAATATTTTTGTCAATAAATGGTTTATAAACAATTCAATTAAAAAAATTGGAAAAAAAATAATTGAATTATAATAACAATCATATAATACAATTAATTATGTATATATGGACGCGAGACCGTACTGACATCTAGTTTAAATGTAAGTAAATAACAAATTAAACCAAACTTTATTATCTGTAGTGCCATCTGTCAGCTAATTCGGAAATTAAATAACACTTGAGATAACATTAGCAACTTTTTGTTGTAAAGTGAATAAAATATAGAAAAGTACGAACAGTTTACTATGATAAGTAACGAATTAAATTAATTACGATTGAATAGAAGTTTTGGTTATGTTTAATTATTATCTAACCGGATGATACAGAAACGTGACGCCATATTGCCGTAAAGGACATCTGTTGCATTGTCGTCCAATTACTTCCTAGTCGCGCCTAAAAAAGTTTTCCTTCAAATATATTTTAATAAATGATACACGTGATCTGAAAACAACCCTTCGTAATACGCAAGCACACACACACGTAGGTAGTTCGACCCAGCATAAGTATTATATTGCAATATACAATGTAGGTACCACGAATATAAGTATCTATGGCGAGGTTTTTAACATATACATGCAGCTTACACCCAGTCGAGTATAGATCCTATCATTCCGTTTAGGTACTAACCGGGCTGATTTCAGAACGCGACACGCCTAAATGTACCACTTTTTAAGCAATTGCATAGCTTCTATCGCGGGCCTTGAGCGTGGAGACCGAATCCAAAAATTCCGTAACGAAAAAATCTACTCTGCCTACCATGTAGCTCGGCCGTGCGTTCGCTTAACGTATATATGGTACGACTGTACAAAGCTCGTACGGATCGAGACTTTTTTTTATTGCTTTTTTTTCTTTTTTCGAAATGACTACGCTATTGACCCAGCAAGGTCATAACAGCTTTACCGGACTACTAGGGCGAGCGCTTAAGGCACTCAGCCGATTTTATTTTGGCAACTAGCTCAAGGGTGCAAGGCACACCTCGGCTTGGCTGTTGCCTGTTGCATGCAAAATCGCGACCTATCTTAGCTAACCTATCTAACTATTCATATATGTATGAGTTGTTGAAACGTATATGTGTACCAAGCATACACACCTCAACAACTCCTCCATATATTTATTATCGGAAAATTGAAATTTTTTCAGTTCGGTAAGGGGAAAAAAAGTAAATCCTTCCACTTTCATGTGTAAGCGTGTAGGCGTGCCCGTGTGTGGGGGTGATCGTGTAGTGTTGTAGTAGTGATGTATATTTGTGTGTCACCGTATCGCGCAAGCAACGCACTCAAGGGCTCCCTACCGAGGGATCGAACCTAGGCTTGAGCCGCTGCCGTGGGAGGCCTAATCGGGTATATATATACCAATGTAATATTGGTATAATATATGGGGTATTGGTATAATAACAATTTTAAAAGGAAATACTCGACGATACATTTTCAACATAAAAGTCGTAGTTTGGTATCTACGCGAGTTATACAAAATACCTTACCATAGCGTTATCTTTTCAACACAAACTTTTCTTCCCAGAAAACTCCGGTTGTTTATAAGATCCGAGGACACTTTTTTTAACAATTTGTAAGCAAACAAGCACAAACCAGTAGATAGCACAACATGATTGATAAATCGACTCTTTCATAACATAAATGTGTATGTACTACATATCGAGTTCCTAATAAATTAAGTTGCAAGGTCGTGTGACGTCACCGTATGAGATGACGTCAGCAAACATCTCCCCATTCTTGCTCGTCACTTGGCTAAGCTATTTAAAGAACAACTCTACGAGAGAAAACTTCTTTAGGCATAAAAAGGCTAACTTTAGACGTTTGTCACTAGTGAAATGTCAAAGAAAATTGTCGTTTTTCATAAAATGAGTCTATTCATGATATTTGACCTTTTAGTTTAGAGAATATTCTCGCTTCATCTTTTATTCTGGTTTATTGAAATATTTTACAGGAATTAAGAATTCACTGTATTTTTTTTTTCCAAATGAAAAGGCTGTTAACCTGGAAAGGGTTTTACAGCTTTACCGAACTACTAAAATTCACTGTAATATTTGTTTAATGTTAATATTATCTTAATGTTGTTCGTATTATATACTGAATATTCTATTTTGGACTAAATTTCCATAGTTATTATCATCTTACATTATGCAGAAAAATATTTTTTTTGTAGGTGGTAGTGCCACGCTAATGCTATAACTGTTTTCAGCATGAATGGGTCGACTCGACATCTCACAGAAAACCGACGTGAAGTAACAGTGCATTGTTGCGTTTCATTCGGTCAGTGAGGGCGCAGGAGGGCCACCTCCGTCGCCTTCCCTCTCTTCCCCTTCCCCCTTAATAATACATTAGCGAGTGTTATTAATTCAGTGGGCATTAAAATGTTGCAAAACTTAGATATGTAAAGACAAATGTAAAAAAAAATATAAATTTATTTTACTTAATTAATGAATTAAGGTTGCGATTGTGATCTTCGTAAATGACTGGATTTTGTATGATGGCTGGATTTTGTATGATGGCCATAATTTTTAGTTTTGTATGAATAGTTGTTTTTTTTTTCTTCTATTCTGCAAACTCTTGATTCACATCTTTTTTTGCTTACGTGTAATGTATTGTATATGTTAAAAAATCGTATCCGTGAGCGAATTTGTCTTTTTTTTTAAATTCATTTATTTGGTTTTATTTGATTATCAACCATTTTTGGTTTAATGATGTTATTGTTTTTATAGCGGTTGCATTTTATTCTTTATACCCATCTTTAAAATATAATTTACAATGTCCCGCGCCGGAGTGTCCACTGCCCGATGGATAAACCTACTAACAGCGTCGTCAGTCACGTCGGTGTAGTAGACACAGGTGTCTTTATGTATAGTCAAGCCAAGGTGTGCCGTACACTCTTGAGCTAATTTTCAAATAAAATCGGCTGAGCGCCCTAAGCGCTCGCCTTAGTAGTCCGGTGAAGCTGTTAAGACCTTCCTAGGTCAATAGCGTAGTCAGATCGAGAAAAAAAATGTATAGTTGTTAATAACCTGCGCATTTATAGCAAATGTTAGGTTAACACAGTACAAGAAATGCTTAGCTTGGAATTAAATGGTCATGAGTGAAATTGTTGTGATGTTCTTTTTTGGTATATTAAAAAGCTAGCCGATACCTGCTACTTTGTTTGCGCCGTTAATTATTTTAATAATAGATTTTATGTATATATGAAAAAACATAAGCACCACATCACTTTCTCTAATTTTACAGGACAAAAAAACTCATATCGCTGAACACGTAGTGCTTAAAAAATCGCGATAATCCTTTTTGAAGTTATACTTCTTTTGGCACGTTAGCGAAAAATAATGAGAATAAATTTTTATGATGTGAGCGCACACCGTCACGAAAAACCGACACCCTGAAGTTAGTTACAGTCAACGTTTTGTTTCTTTGTATTACGCCGAAGAAGTATAACTTCTAACGCGTGTACATATGTACACACTTTTCTTAGATAAGTTTTAAGTATCTGAGGTGTAAAAAAATAACAAAATGTATTCTAAAATAGTTCTGCGTGATGCGCGCATAAAGGCTAATTTCTACCATCTTATTCATACATATTTCATGAGATCATTTAACCAACCTTCTGCTTTCTGTAACTATATTATATTCTAATATGTAATCAATAGCTCTAGACTATTCTAAATAAATACTTAATACGTATTCACAATTCTAGAAACAATGTGAACCAATTAGTACTTACAGAAACTCAATCAGAACCGTTCACTATCTTACACGCGTTCATTAAGCTGAGCACTATAAAGTCTATTTGATTTCGACAACAGACAACTTTGAAGTAATTACAAATTACTGGTAACGTGCTTGGATATAGCAAGAACAAGAATCGAATCTTGCGGTGAATTTGATTACTACAGTGAATATTAAAAACTTCTAATGGAACCATATTACCTAATGGAAGTTATAGAACATAATGGACAATTTCTTAGTACACATCTTAATATTGGACACTAAATTTGGAAATATTTCGCTAAATGCCTATTATTTACTTAATTAATTGTGCCTAATTTTAAAAATTTTCGATTACTGTTAACACATCCAACCATAAACAAATTCCAAATAAAATATGACTAGTGCGTAGGGAATCGACGGACAAAGTATTACATATATGAAACACATAGCCATTCACATTTCGGGGTTACTCGTTAACCATCGGTTCTTTTCGAGCGGTCGATACGTCTTCGGTCCTCGATGCCGCTCGCACTATTGCTTCGTGCACGCTTTGTGATCTACAATTTCTATGATAATTACTTCAGTTCTAAGAGTGATCTTAAATAATTCTTATAATCTTTCTTAATAAATAAGGTATATATAGATTGCAACAATCATTTTTAATCCTTAAAGTTCCCGAAATAAACGCGCCCAAACAAACAGTTTCTCGAGTTTTCTCGTGTTAATATGGATTTGAAACTAATCTGTATAGGATGAGTCTACTACAATATTCACATACAATCATCTTTTAACACCAAGAGTGTTTTTAGACAGTGACACAAAAATATTGTTTTTCAAACGACCACGACCATAAAAATAATATAATTAAAAAAAAAACAATGATGTTCACCGAGAACTCAGTAATCCATCACCAGGTGTCAATGTCATACCAGCCTGTGTAAATACCTCTTCACATTTCGCAGAAAAAATCCTACATCATGTAATGGAGAGTATACATACGCCTATTCCACAGCTTCGAGGTACGGCAAAGTTTATGATATTGCGAACATTTTCATTCTTGCCGAGGTACAAGCGACTGTATAGCTATCGCCATAGAGAACAACGCGTTTGGTTCTGTTGTGAACGGAGAAGAGAGAATTTGATATAACAATTCTTTCGGAACACCTGCCGTGGTACAGTCGGTCCTAACATATACATTATAATATAGCGTATTTTGTGTTGCGTTGTATTTAAATACAAAGTTTAAATAAAATGCAAAGTTTAAATAAATAATTCAGATATATCCGACTAAGCCTCAACTGGGAAAGCCTTCTCAAAATAACAAAACTTTAAATAAGAGAAACAAGAATAAATTGTTGTATGTTGACGTCATCGATACAGGCTACGTCATGCGATTCTATTTTCAAATATAGTAAATCTGGATTTGATTTGGGACCAAGTTATTTTCATGCTACAATGATAACTTAGTACGATGAAGTCAGTTGATAAAAATGGAAATACATGTGTACAAGATAAATATATACTTTGTGTTAATTGTGTGTAATAAGTGTTAATTATTTTGATGAAGTTATTGTAAAAAGTATGAATATTAAATATATATTATGATAACTTTATTATTTTGGCTCGTATTAAAATCAATCCAAGGGAACAGCATAAAACAGAGAGAAATTATGAGCTCGCCGAGTTAATTAAACAGATCCCTGGTAACCCGACCGCAATGCGATCCTTATGATATAAGGGTTATACCAAGTTCATTTTATTGGACAATCATTTTGATGTAAAGCTGCTATAGGCGCGGGTAAAGCTAACTTTGGCTTAGCATGACGTGGCGACGCAAAACACGAACTTTGCACTATTAACGAAATAGACAAAAGCATTTGCAGTTCTATCTTTATAAACATAAGATTCAAATTGTCTTGTCGGCCATTCGTTATACTAGTGTTACGCGCCGACAACCTAGCGTCCCTTGATAAATGCCGCCAAACACACCGCGCCTGAGTCTAGTTGAATTTTTGTTTTTGATGAAAGTGGATATTTATGTAATCAAATAAATTGAAAGTCATTATTATATGACACAAATATGTAATATTTTATTTTTTTATCATGTCATAGCTGATTCATGTCGTAATCTGTTCCTTTCGCCATATTTATACAAATACACATAATTTATACAAAACAATTACGATGTTTCACATCTGCCAGGCGTCCCATGACGGCTTAATTTTTTTACTAATTTAATACGCTGTTAATTTGAAATTACGTTTTTTATTTAATACCTAAACATTTATAGCTAGCGGCCCGTGACACCATGAATCAAACGTGTTTGTGGCTCGTTTAAAAAAAAGGTTGAAGACCACTGACATCAAATGTATAAATACTTTTAAATTTTACTTGAAGTCCACAAATTACTAGAGAAATTAAATATGTTATTTGTTAAATCTGTCGCTATTTTTTACGTCACACGAGTATGTAGTAGGACCTATGAAAATAATAATACACTTTCATACAATGATATTACAAATACTTTCATATATGCTACAGTAATGATAATTTACAAAAAACCATCAACGTTACCTTTTGTTGTAATGTAATTAATTTTCCTGAAAATGAAAACGATTTTCGTTTCATTTAGTTAACAATGTAAATACGAAGCGAGCATCAACGGTGGTGCACGTTCGAAGTAATTTGTTTGTATGTATTTTATTTACATTTATAAAGTGAAATGTAATTTGTTATGTAAAAGTATCTATAACATTTTCTGTGTTATATACTAGTTATGTACTAGTTTTGACTTGCGTTACATATGCAGATAATTGTCATATGAATATTGACTTACTTGTTTGTAGACTTTATCGGTGTACTAAAAAGTTAAATATGTTAATGCTTGCTTTAAAAAGGTTTCGTACTATGCACCGCGCTCGCCCGAGGCAAGTTCGCGTTATCCGTTTTTAACAAGTCTAACCTAACCTAACCTAACCAAAGCGAAACAAAACAGCAAGATGGCGAACATTCAGCGAGCGCGGTGCTTTTAAAACGTAACCTTTTTAAAGTAATTATGCAGTGTTTATTCAACTTTTTTGTAATAACACCGTACAAGTTTTAGTAGCTTTGACTACCCGTATGCGCTTCCTCCTCTCCTACTTCACTTCTTTTATTACTGTTCTGTGTAAATATATTAATATGAATATAATTAAGCTCTTATTATTTGTTGCATTATACTTACCTGTACATATAAAATCTTTTGATAAAGTTGATAGTTTCATCAAAAATTGGAAAAAAAGAGAAAATTTCATAAATTATACGAACTAGATTCTAAATATATTTTTTTATGCCAGTAAGGCAGCAGACAGGCTGACGGCCCACCTGATGGTAAGTGGTTACCGTCGCCTATGAACAACTGCAACACTAAGGGCATCGCTGTTGTGTTGTTGACCTTGAAGAGTGCGTTTCAGTCTTTGAATAATATAAATCTTAGAAAATATGATTGCATCTACAGTACAAAAGATTTCTGTCGTTGTTATATGTATATGTATATGGTGTTCGTATTTTCTGTATTATCGCCTTACCTCTGATTCCTCGTTAGTCACAAGTCTATGTGATGGTTAGATAATCTACATTCGGTATTATTATTGTACGCATTTTTTTTAATCATCAAAGAGGATTTTCGGTCTTAGCGCAATGTGACACCAATAATTACCCTAATATTATCTTACATGAAGGTATTTCATTATTTTCTGTATTATTAAACAACCCATCTAAATTTCAAAAATTTTCTTGAGTAAAAAAGCTTGAGAACCACTGATTTAGGAAATAACATAATCTTTCCTTCGTAAATTTAGACGGCTAATGGCTCGTTTAATTTGTGTAAAAAGATGATACGTTGAGTGGGTCAATATGTGAGGCCAAGATATACAATTTATAAGTTTTTCATACATATATGTGTATTTGATTGCCATCATGATGTATTAGTACTGAATCATAAATATTCTAGTTAGTATTAAATTATAATCTACATACGAGTATATAATAACGAGTATATAACAAATAAAAATCGTGAAATCTCTATAGAAATTTCACTTCATGCAAAAATATCTTTTGGAAGTGATTCTTTCCTTTTTAATAACTCGATTAATTTTACCCACCCTCAGTCTCCAATAGTTCGTGTCAGGTCACACGACCTGCCTATACTATCTTCTTTACTTTCTTCTCACATGATGTAAATTCTATATCTAAAGTTCGTAACGTGCTATCGTCTATATAACCTTTCCCAATAAATCTTAATTAATAATAATAATGTATATTTTGTGTTTGTCACGCATTAAATACTCAAATGATGATCATAAAGTTTAGCATACACTGTGTCAAGAGTACTGAGATGGATATAGCGTACTTTTAGAGTATAGAGTTTTTTTCGAAATTACGACTCTGTTGGCTTGTCAGGACTTTACAGCTTCATAGCGAGCGCTTGAGGCACTCAATCGATTTCATTTGAAAACCACCTGCAACGGTGCACGTCACACCTCGGTTTGGACTATAGCCTTGTCACGCAACATCGCGAATCTAACTTAGCTAAGCTGGAGTTTGTAGACTGCCTTTTGAATTGATAGATCGAGTTTCTTGCGAGTTGCTCTCGATTACTGAGTAGTTTTCCGAACTGGTAGTAGTTTTGGAGTTCCTAAAGGCTTTCTTAAGGCCTACACTGAACAAAGTATTTTTCATTTAATTTGATTTTCATCCAGAAAAAAGCAGTGTTTTCGAAAGATAGTAGAAATCTACATAAACGTAAACGAAGAAGGGGTAAAAACTATATGGTATCTTTATGTATACATTTCTTCTGTACATATCTGTTACTAATCTTCTCACAAATGGCTGGACCGATTTTGATGAAATTTAGTGTGCGTGTTCCAGTGGATCCGAGAATAGTTTAGATTCACAGTTGGAACCGGTAGGTGGTGCTGCGATTGGCTTTTAAGATTTTTTTTTGAATTCTCAAAGCAGGACTATGTCCGCCGGGACCGCTAGTAATATATAAAAGGTACAAAACAATTTTTAAATAAATCTAGTTACTAGCACATCCAGATATTATTGAAAGCTTCATTAATATTGATATAGGTTTAATATAAGTTATTCAGTTTTCTATAATTTAGTATCTATTATTTAAAACAATACTGATAGCATTTCAGCATTATTCTGAATTGGCTTTGATCCAAATGACACATTATGAGATGGCTATGTTTATATGATGAATATTAAAGAAGTGTACTATATTGTACTGCCAATGTGTTTTATCGATTATTTTGTACTACGTGGTCTGGTTTCTAGGTCATTTGATTATTAATTTTTTATCAGATACCTTTACAACCGTTATCTGATAACTGAGCGAAAACCATCATTGTGGAAAGTTATATTTTAGACCGCGATAAATTTGAGCACTTTTGCTGTTAATGAATTACTGTGTAACTGATCATTTTCGGTCATATTTCTTTAGTAATTACAAGGACACACTAGTCTTAACTTTTTATTATTATGCCTAAATATGAACTGTTGTTAGTCATTACAGAACTAAGGCTTTGTTTTCCGACTGCCTATTAATATTGGCAGAGTATTTATTTTGTTGCAATTAAATATTGATCAATGAATCGAAGGAAATTGTTTAGAATATTCATCTCTCCAGTCACTATTATTGGTTGATTCATAATTTCTTTTTTATTCCGTGTCTTTTTAACGACAAAAATAGTAAATAATATAACCTCATAAAAATTGTTGTTCTCAAGTCTAAAAATTGTGAATATACAAATAAAACTTGCATTTCAATTTAATTAACATGATGTCAATCAGCTTACCAATGTTCGGAAAAATGTAATTCGTTGAATAAAATTTGACATATTAAACGAATTGATGACCTAGATGCTGCCAAGTACCTGGCCGGAAGCCAAAAACTGAAGTTGTCTACCAAGTCTAAAATGAAATACAAGCCGTTCCGAATTTTATACTTTTTAATTATCACCCTCTCAACTTTGTTGTTTGACAATATTGCAGAGCTTTCATTAAAAAAAGAAGCGGTATAATTTAATTATCTGGTACACTGGAAGTTCGTTATCTATCAAGATTTTAATAAAAGTACAGTAAGTACTATTTACAATTATATTGATATTACGAACTAAAGAGTTTTCACGCAAAAACCTTTCACGCAAAAACTATGTCATTAATTTTGATGCAACTTGAAGTATTATAATGGTTTATACATCACAATAACATATAAACTATTTTAACTAATGCTTTAAAGGATTACATATAATTTTTACTATTAAATTTAATATTTACTATTATATAGTTATTATAAACAAGAAAGTTAACCTTTAACGCCAAAACTATTTCATTAATTTTGATGGAACTTAAAGTATTATGGTTTATATTTCATACTAACATATAAGTTATTCTAACTAATACTATAAAGGCGTATATGAGTGAGTCAGTTTGTTACATTTCACGTCTTAATTACTCAACCAATCATTATGACATCTATACTAATATTAAATTATAAAGTAGTAGAGCTTTTGAGTTTGTGAGATTTAAGGGGGTAATCTCACGAACTAATTAATCTATTTTGAAAATACATTTTTATGGTAGTCGGATTAGCAAAGTAAGCCGGAGAAAAGGGTCAAACGAAAACGTTTCTTACGAACGCTGCCCTAAAGATGAGAGACATATGATTGAGTTTTAGAGAAAAGTTGTAGAACTACATAATGCCTACAAAAATAAAGTATTTAAATCATAAAATGTAGTTTTTTTATAAATATTTACAGCCCAACGAGGTGGGCTCGTGTCAGCTAAATTTGTATACACTTTGTCGCGGGCATAGACCAGGACGTGGTATACTTATCATCTATAAAAAATTTACTGTTTCTGAGAGATAGATAAAATTTACATCAACGGAAATGAAATCACAAGAAAAACTAGAAAATTATTTATTTCTCGCTTAATTATTCTAGTGCTAGAACTTCCATCATGGAAAATAAAAACATTTAAATTTTTGTATTAATAACACTAAAGCTTGTCAATAGCTACAAAACAAAAATGAATGAAGAACATTATTAAGAAGAATTAACAGAAGTACGCTTTAATTTTTATACGTAAATAAGCACAATAGAATATCAATAGAAATAATTTACACAGGTATAGAGCCATTTGAACATTTCTATATTTAAGTTGTTCCACTTAACTGGACGTTATTCCTAAGTTATAGACGTCGGAGTAGTTTGCTATTCGGGAAAACAGAACTGTTCCAGTGGCCTAGTATTGATCTCAACGTCTTATGCAACGAGAAACATCTAGTAACACTTTCCAAGAACTAGTATACGCATACCATAGATAATTAATTTATAACATGACCTTTTTAACTAAATTTTACCAATGATTTGTCTCACTCAAAGATAAAATTAATTCGTGAATTTATGGTTCAAAAGATATCTCAGTCATAGAAAAGATCCAGCAATAAACTCGATAAGATTTGATTGAAGAAGCCATTACTTAGCGGAAACACAAAGTTACACATTACACCACAGCTCCCTACTCCCCTCACTTTTCCCTCAAACACAGGCTGGCTACGCAGTTGTGACTTTCCTGATGTTGCTAGTGTCTATGGATGGCGGTCTTTTTTTATAACATAGGAGGTAAACGAACAGGTGGGTCACCTGATGTTAAGTAATCACCACCATCCATAGACATCAGCAACACCAGTGGAGTCGCAAGTGCGTTATCAACCTGTGTTGTGCGATGTGGCGGGGGGAGGTAAGAGAAAATGGGGAAGGTGAGGAGAAATGGGCCTCCGGCGTTCTCACTGACCGAGCGAAACGCAACAATGCAAGCACTGTTTCTTTACGTCGATTTTCTGTGAGAGGGTTGGTACTACCCCGGACGAGCCGACCCATTTATATTGAAGCCAGTAATAGCTACAGCGCGGCTCTACCACCTACTAAAATCCTAAAATCTCTGAAAATTTTTCCTAATATTTTTTATCATAAGAGGCAAACGAACACATGAGTCACTTGATGTTAAGTGATCACAACCGTCCACAGATACTTGCAACACCAGAGGAGTCGCAAGTGCGTTGCAAGCCTTTGTTGGGGGGGGGGGGAGATGAAGGGAAGAAGGAAGAAGGGGAGGGTAGGTGTATTTCCGGCAATATCAGGGGACTCATCTGTTGGTTTGCCGCCTATGACATGAAAAAAATCCATCATTAAATATTATAGTAGGCGTTTACTTTGCACTTCCACTTGGAATTGATTGGCTATTATTACGTCTGACTGCAACAAAAAGCGTTTTTTTTACTAAAATAATAAAAAAAATTAAAACTATTCCTCCTATATCCTTGGTTGAACTTGACGACGGCTGACACTGTTGATGTGTAATTGTAAATATAAAAAACTTAATTAAAATATGTTGCAGATTGACATGTAATAACCACAATCGATTACGCATATTTCGCTCCTTCGTGGAGCATCTTCAGACCGATGTTGACTCTTTCCGTGCGAGGCGAGCAGGAGAGTTATATTTTTTTGTTGCAGTGAGACTTAATAGTGGAATTCCAGGCGGAAGTGCAAAGTAACGTCCACTATAAGATTTATCAATGTAGTGGATATGTAAAGAGGGAGTCCCCAGAGTCCTCAGGGTAGTCACTCTGAGTCATCACTATTGCCCACTCTATAATGACGGAATATTTCCTCTATAGAATCTTTGAATCCATCAGCCGGTTTCATTAAGTGATTGACAAATCACTATAAAATATTTCCGATTGTTCACTTAAAGGAAGTCTGCAATCGACATTCTATATTCCAACGAACAAAGAAGAACTTATTTACTGTAATAACCTCTCCTAACCACACTACGTCTCGCGTACTGGTGGAGTTTAAGGAAAATCAGGGAGCACTTTCTTTGTAAATGGAGTTAAAAACAATTTTAACTGATCCCCGTATACAACGATGTTATTTAGATGTTTGAGTTTTTTTTTTCTTTTTCATTATAAGTTTATACGTTTTAGCATTTAACTCTGTCTCATTTGATCCTAATTGACTATGTTGACCAAGAAGGTAATCATAGTAGGCCTATGATAGCTGGTTATCAAGCGCAGTTTCATAACACACAAATAGGTACTTGGCAACAGATTTTGGTATGAGGTAGAGCTATGCTGAAGCCAGTAATAGCTTCAGTTTGTGTTTCGTTCGATCAGTGAAAGCGCCAGAAGCCCTCCCATCCTTCCTCCCCACACTAAAACACAAGCTGGCAACGGCGGTGATCGCTTTACTTGACTGATGACATCAGGTGACTTGCCTGTTCGTTTGCCCCTAATTATTTATTTAAAAAAAGATTTACAATTGAGGGTAATTGCTGGTCTAGTGGGCTTAAGAAAAGGCCTTACCAACATATAATATGTGATATATAATATATACCACCGAAAGCTTCGACTAATTTGAATCTGAATCATCATTGCTTCAATATTTAAGGTTAAATTTTTAAATACTTATAGCAATTTCTAAATAATGTTAAGTAGTCATTAATTCAGAACGATAGAAACTCAAATGCTAAATCTTTTTTTGATTCAGTAAGTCCATATTTAAATACTTTGTTGGCGCTAATGTAATTTAAATTGTAATTTGGTCATTATTAATTACTTATTAACTGTAACCGATTTCTATTACCCCTTTTAAATTATATGGTTACTCCTTAACCTTTATAGAATGCGTGAAGATATGAAACCTAGACAATGTTCTAGATAGTCCTATATCTAACTGTAAATGCTACGTTCAAGTGTTTCGGAGATTGACCCGAACTAACAATAGACAGCCAGGAGTGGCAGCCTATTACAACTGAGTTCGATTGCACGAAATCGTATCCATCCGCCGCAGCCTCCCTCAGTAGCGTCTCAAGCCTACATTCGATCCTCCGGAATGGAGCCCTCGAGCACATTGCTAGCGCGTTGTAATGACACCACAATCACTAGCTTACAATGTATATCACATTGCATCCAATACAATACACGCACAGAAACACATACATTACACAAGTTCCCTGGTGCAGTTTTTTTTTATTAGTTTGTCTTAACCACAATTGCTACTTAAGTAGATCGTATGTGTCTTGTTTCATTCAGAGAAAGCCATGATTATGAGTTTTAAGGATAGCCATTGAAACTATTTTGTGCTGGAAATCTCTTGGTAAAACCAATAGACCAATAACTGCATATTTAAATTTGAATAAAATTGGAAACCCTGTGATTTACTTATGAATAAATAAATAAATCATCATAGATACTTATTTCTTTTAGCTGGCTTTAATTCTTCTGCCAGTAACCATAGAACCTCGTAGTCCGGTGAAGCTCTAAAGGCTTTGCAAGGCCAATAGCGTAGTCAGTTCGAGAAAAAAAAATAATAGACCCCTGTGTGTTGATATAAACTACTTTAGGAATCTCAGAGTTAGATCGATTCGAGATATTGCATGGTAAGTGAATGTACAAGTCAAGATTTGCACTTGGCATTTGAATTTGTACAAAATGTGTAATATAAGTTTCACACTAAATTCAGTTTTATTTCAATTCTTTATTTATTAAGCTATTGCATAGCTTCTACCGCGGGCCTTGAGCGTGGAGACCGAATCCAAAAATTCCGTAACGAAAAAACCTAATGATGAATAAAAGACGTGCGCTTCGTATAACCGTTTCTTGAAACTATCTGACATTAATGACATTACTCATTACGCGCATACACAACACCTCCACCCTCATCTACTAATATAAATACATATACTAATACAGAAAAATAAATATACAAAATAATACAACCACAAATTCAACTACACTAATGTTACATTAATTATGCTAATAACTATTAGTTTTTACCCTATTTCTCCGTAACCGTATCGCAGGGGAAGTTTAATAACTCTCTAAGGTCGAGAGCTTTCCGAAAGCGTCTCTATATCAATAGGTACATTTGGGTTTTGCGCAGGACTAGACAGTACTGGTTCAAGATTTTCCTGTGGTTCCACAGACTCCACTTCAGCGGATTTATATGGTTTTGTAATACTAGATGTTAAACTACACTCCTCCACACTATTGGAACTCTTTTCTGGTTCATTGCCTCTGCTTGTAGGAAATGTCAAAGATGTCCGTGATGGTTTTGATAATGAACTTGATACCCCTATATCAAGTCTTATACCTTGACGCGTTATTTCACTATTGACACTCTTGGCAACCCTCGGTCTTAGCTGATCTACATGTCTATGAATATCTGACCCTACTTCAGGTCTAATACAATAATCAGTATTCCCTAATTGTGTGGTAACCACCCCGGATCTCCACTTATCAGAACCCCTATATTCACGGTACCATACTTTATTACCGGATTCGAAAGATCGGCGTGCTCCGGATGCGTCCCTCTCACTACGCGCTTGACGTTGCGCTATTCGAGATTCTCTGTCTGGTTTTAAATTATCCAACCTCATACGAAGACTACGACCTTGTAATATTTTCGTTGGACTATCCCCTGTAGTTGCATGCTCGGTATTTCTGTAGGCTATCAAAAATTTCGGTATCTACGTCTAAATTTTGTTTAAACGCTTTTTTATAACGCGTTTGCAAATCTACCGCATTTTTAGCCGCACCGTTTGAGGCTGGGTGATAGGGTGCAGTGAACATATGCTTAATGCCATTGTGACTTAAGAAATTTTGGAATTCTGTACTTGAAAAAGGTGGTCCATTATCACTAACGGTTTGCTTGGGAAGACCAAACTTAGACCACAAGTTCCGTAACACTTTTATAACTGCTTGTGCTGTAGTACTTTTCATTAGGATCGCTTCTATCCATTTAGAACAAGCATCAACAATAACTAGATAGGTTAAACCACCTATGGTTTAACCTATAACCTATGGTTTAACCTAGGTTAAAACCCCCACTCTGCCTACCATGTAGCTCGGCCGAGCATTCGCTTAACGTATATATGGTACGACTGTACAAAGCTCGCACGGATTGAGACTTTTTTTTTTTCGAAATGACTACGCTATTGTCCCAGCAAGGCCTTAACAGCTTCACCGGACTACTAAGGCGAGCACTTAAGGCACTCAGCCGATTTTATTTTGGCAACCAGCTCAAGGGTGCAAGGCACATCTCGGCTTGGCTGGTGCCTGTTGCATGCAAAATCGCGACCTATCTTAGCTAACCTAGCTAACTATTCATATATGTATGAGTTGTTGAAACGTATATGTGTACCAAGAATACACGCCTCAACAACTCCTCCATATATTTATTATCGGAAAATTGAGAGTTTTTCAGTTCGATAAGGGAAAAAAATGTAAACCCTTCCACTTTCATGTGTAGTGTAAGCGTGTAGACGTGCACGTGTGTGGGGGTAATCGTGTAGTGTTGTAGCAGTGATGTATATTGTTGTGTCACCGTATCGCGCAAGCAACGCACTCAAGGGCTACCTACCGAGGGATCGAACCTAGGCTTGAGCCGCTGCCGTGAGAGGCCTAATTGGGTGCGGATCGAGACGAGCTGCTCCGAAATCGGACGAATACGTAATCAGCTGTTTGTGAGAAAGTATACTGGTGTATAGGTATTTATCATCTATGTACAACAGTGAATATCTGTACTCGTATAATTTGTGTACAAAGTGTTTTCCTGAATAACCTACATGTATTTTAAGATAATAAAAATATTTTGAACAATATTAACTTCTCATTTATTTAATAAAAGAAAAAAAATTATTTTCTTATCGATCACCACGCTCAAAAAGTGTAACTTGAATTAATATCAAAGAAAAAAAAACAAAGGCAAAAAAATACTGCATAAATAAAATAAATAAATAGTTATAATTGCATAAGTTAATAAAAAAATGCTATGCAATAGCTTTACCGCGGCAGTCCCCGAGTGCCACACGTATTTTTTATTTATTTTAGGGTTGTCAACAGTTAATACACTAGTAAATATATAAAAAGTAGGCCTATTATGATTCATTATAAATGTAGTCATATATATAGACAACCAAGGCATGCTCCAACACTTAATTAAATATTCATAAAAGTAAACATTAAATATTTTACATATTTAAAGATTTAACATAATTTAGCAACATAAGTTTAGATTAAATTTAATTAGTATCGACAAAACAACAAAAAAAATACCACAATTAAAATCGACGGAAATAAAATAATTATTGTAAAACAGCTTCATCTTTTAACCCAAAACAACACGTTTTAATAATCCATAATACTTCCAGATACAATTCAGCGTAATTGAATCATTCGCTACTGCGACATAGCTAACGACTCCAAACCGATTGTCTCCAATAACAGAGCGCTCTCTATCGCCCGCACGTTATTAAACTGACAAAGTATTATATTTCTCTGGGAATGCTACAAAAATCATTTAAGATTAAAACATCTATATATTTACTTGATTTTTAAACATTCGAAATTACGGTCGAAATTCAATTGTTAAATTTTAATATATATTGGTCATATTGCTTTGTTTTTAACTTCTGATCGATTTAGTTCGTACTAGTGGTTGAATTTCGACCATAATTCATTTTTACGTTTAATAAGATCAAAGAGAATAATAATTATTTAAGTGGTTTTACAAATTAACTAATTAATATATCAATTAATCATTAATGTGTATTATGAATTTACATACATATTATATTTATGTAAATATATACATATATATATAATACCTTTAAATGAGCAATTCTTGTATATTTTTATATTGTTATATATTCAGGATCTCGGATATGGCGTCAGCGATTTCCGTGAAACTTAGTATGTAGGTGGTTTCGGGAACGATAAACCAATCTAGCTAGATTTCCTTCACAGATAACTATTTAACTAAGTTTTCAGGCCATGAAAAATATAGCTAGAATATAAAGGTAAATTTCGCCAAAGCTGTCAAAACAAAAATAGCTCAGATGGAAATCGGCTGCTTCGAAAATCTGTCTAAACCCAGTTCGAATCCGAGTGACAGCGAAAGAGATATCCGTTTTATTATTTTTGATGAAAAATGCTAATTTTCTGAGGCAAACCTAACAGTTTATTTTAATTGAAAAATGTTTCTTAAAGAACCGAGCTAGGCTCGGTCGTCCATGTACTTATTATAAAATTAACCTACAATTTGACCAGTTAATTTCAAAGGGCATGTAAGGTATGGAAAGTAAGTCATATTAAAAATATTTAACTCTTAGTTAAGTAATAGTTAAAATTGATTTTATTATCATCATTACATCAGCATGTAAAAACCCATAGCAGGGCCATAGACTTCGTTGCAAAAAAAGGTATAAGCATAATCACTACACCAGCCCACGACATATTGATGACTTCAAACTCCGACAAATTAACAGTTTTATATCTTTCCACACACGGTAGTACTACTAAAACATTTCTTAGGATCAGGTTCACTCACGATGTTAACCTTCACTGGCAGTGTTACCAACTTACGTTATTAAATGGACGCGAATTTCGAAAAAATCGTTGGTACATGCCGGAGTTCGGATCTGCGGGCATCGAACTGACATTTCCTCAGTCGACTACTTGACCACCACGACCTTATATAATTTAATTTTATATTATATTTTATAAAGGTCTTTAATTGTATATAACATTAAGGACACATAGCTAAATATTTTGGGATTTAAAAATCTAGATATCAGTTTCATATTCTATCGATTTCAAGTTGTAAGGGTTAATTAAATTTATACATAAAACAATAGATCCATAAATTGTAACAAAGGGTACGTTCTTATTACAAACTAGCCTCTGCCCGCGACTTCGTTTGCGTGAAATAGATATAACACTGACACAAACACGCAGCAGTTCTCAAAAGGAAAAAACATCCCGATTTTGAAACATTTTTCATCTGTACTCCGCTCCTATTGATCTTAGCGTGATGATATATAGCCTATAACCATTCCTGATGAATGAGCTATATAACACTGAAAGAATTATTCAAATTTGACCAGTAGTTTCTGAGATTACCCCCTACAACGTCATAACGTCACAAACTCATAAACTGTACCTCTTTAAAACATTATTAATATAGATAAATAATGTGATATTTAAAACAACATCTGTGTGAAAAATTCCTTACTAGGAAATAGAAAGGAATCTGCTGAAATTAATAAAGGGACTCGTTTCGTTACGAAGATTATGTATGGTAATACGCAAGAACAAACAGTAATATCATATGACATAGAAGGTTTTCGTTTGTAGCACAAACAAAGTAATATTGGGAGTCTCTGACACCGGTGTAACTTTATTGTAAGTCTACTTGAGTTACCTTCTCCTCACAAACAAACAGGTGTTAGCTTAGACTTATTTATTCAATTTTAGTTCTAATAAGTAATATTATCTGTTGTGAAGCATCAGTTTACGCTCTACTATATTTGGGTTGGAAGGATACGATTAGTGTTACAGACGGTAAAATCAACCTAAGTTAATTCTTTGAAACATCTACTAACGAAGAAATAGATAACTCTAGGTTTTTGAATATATACATGACTATAGAATACAATTTGGGGATGACTATGTATTTGTTTTATACATCCATATTATATCAAACTGTGAAGGTGTCACTGGTAAGCAAAGAATACTTATCAAGGAATGTACAAACTTAAAAAAACGTCACAATATTAGGTAATCTATACATATAAATTAATAACTGAACGATTGACACAGCAACGCACAGCACCAACTACTGGGGCTAAAGCCGTAAAAAAATGCATGCGGGCTCTCTTTATACTGTAGTGGGTACGAAAGACGGATTTTTGAAAATCATATCCTTAAGATGGTGAAAAAGGGGTTATAAGTTTGTATCCAAATCCGACATTATTTAGCCAGTCAGATATACTTTTATATAATATTTTATATATAAAATAAAGGGAAGCAAATAACAACTGCATACAAATTTAAAAAATGTGCACAAAGTAGCGGGAAATTGCTAGTAAACATTAATAAGATATACTATAAGATCTCCGATACCTTGTAGAAGCGACACGCTATTGTGGCCATTTTGATATTTGTCCGCTCATTAATTTTCGTATAAATTATTAACCACCTCGTTATTGTAATGTGTCAAATGAGACAACACAGCGTGCCGCTATTGTATTTATAAATCGAGATTGTTTGTATCCATTTTATTCTACTTTATTTTACTTTAAAATCAGTTAAAAGCAACTAGATAAGTATAAAAAGATAGACATAAATTTTAGTTTATAAATGTATAAGAATTCGAATGAATTGGTATGATTTACATAGCAATTAGCAACCATATATTTTATTATAGTTCTCCCTTACATAACTTATAACACAAAAAATACATTATATGATTGAGCATTACGAGTATATATAATGAGTTATTTAAGCTACAGTATTTTCTACTGCTTATCTGGTTTCCGAAACCTTTCCTTGAGAATCAGTCCGCATTTTAATATTCAGACCGTTTAGATACCCATACTTATATTTAGTGTCAAAATTATCAAACTTTAGCTTACATACAGAAAACGTACAAAAACTACAACCCAAAAGTAACGGATTTATAATTCATATCTAATTTCCTATAAATTATGCCCTGACGGGATACGGGTCCAAGAAATATATGGCCATTTTCTGGCTGTCCCTTATTCTGGCTAATTTCTGTTAGTCGCAAATGGGCAAAATTTGGACGTGTTTAATCTTGAATTGTGAAGGACGTTTGGTACACACGTAAATCCCGATTTTTATTACAGTAGGTACATAGAAAATGAGTTTAGGCTTCTTATGGGACGTGAACGAGGTCTCGGGGTACATAAAATGTAGCAGAATTAAATTTGTATAAGGTTTTTGAAGTGGATAATGAAACAATTCTTATCTTTTTATCCCAAGAAAAGGTTCACTTGATGATTGAGATGATACAATATAACATTCTTTAATACAAAGATTTTGTAGTTGTTTATAGTATTGACTGTAGTAAATTTTTATTAGATTAGTATGTTGGAAATTCTATATAAACCTATCTATATGTATATAATAACTATGTTAATCTAACGTGTTTGTAGTTTTTCGATTAAAAAAAATAATTTTGCAAGTATCTAAGAATAAGTAATAGTATATATACATTTCAATAATTTTTCGAAATGCCTTTTTGCTAGTTCGCATGAACACGCATCACTGCTAAAGTACTAGCTTTAAAATAAAATCATAAAGCATATTCTTGAGAGTAACTTAGTTTTTGTTTCATTAAAATCGGTCTACCCTATCAAAACTTATTGTAATTATAATGATGACGCGGCGTAAGTTGTTGCGGTAAATGGTGTTAATTCGTTCAAATGACTTTATTAATCACTGTTTTTTACATAGGGTCCACGCGCACGAAGTCATGGGCATAGGTAGTATATAAATAAGAATCAATAGTATGTATGTAAGTACACAACTTCAGAACGGCCGCTCGTATCGTCATTAACTAATTATTTTTTTGTTATGTTTGTAATTGTTCGGCTAAGTTTGTAGCAATGAAATGTTTGAAAAATAATATAGAAAACAAAAAAAAAACTGGGTTAAAATCTAAATATAAAGTGTGATTGAGTGAGTGAGACAGAACTTAATAGGGAGAATTATTCCAAAATATTGACAGGAATGATAGACTGACGTTCATTCATCATCATTACATGGCCTACTGTAAATAGTAGATGTAAACTCTTTTTTTTTGCATACCCAGGAAGGTACTAGATTTTAGTAAAAAAAAATTTTTTCAATGATTGCTTGATGTTTAAAGGTTTTTACAACATGAAATTGTACAAATTAATACTCATAAGACTTTAACTAGAGAGTTGCATGATTAAATTGTAATAGCTACATAATATTGTTACAAATTTAATTAAGAATCATAAAAATTAAGTTTATCCCACATCAGTTATGTCAATGTAACCGTCCCATAAATGTATCCGAACGAGTGCGGTCTCGAAATGTTTTAATTAGTGTACGCAATGATGTCGCTGACAAATTGCTGACACGACGCTCCATTCGGGACTTATTGTCGTTATTTTGCCAAGCTAATTCGTGTTGTCGATATTTATTAACATATTCGATTAAGCCAGACAATCACCAATACGGGTTTATTGCATTTAACTGAAAATATAACTCGTAAATGTTATACTGTATTACACAGTTCTCTTTGAAGTCAGTATATTTTTGGGGTGTATTTTCGATCGACATGTATTCGATTTCTACTATAAGCGAGTTTTTGGCGTGATTTTAGTCTGTCATGTAGTGAATTTTATATTTTATTCATAATTTTCTGTTATTTAGCTCTATATTGTGTAATGTTGGTGGTGCTTTATGTAATATAGTTTGGTTATTGTGCACAAGTAAAGTGGAACGGAAATAATACCATGGAGCATGGATTCTGACTTGTCACAAAAACTCCCAGGAAGTTCTAACAAGATGGCCACCATCTTGTTAGTTCATGGAAATTATATTAAGAAACTTGTAATATCGTTATTCACTTGACAATGGCAGTCTACTAGAAGACTGGTTACAAAAACAAAAAAGAAGAAGAGCTTGAAGGAAAACAAATGTTCTTATAAATAGCCTATTTAGATAGTACTTCCTAGTTAAAAACACTTGTGGGTATATTTCGGTGATTACACTTGACT
This sequence comes from Antheraea mylitta, assembly GCA_014332785.1. Lineage (NCBI taxonomy): Eukaryota > Metazoa > Arthropoda > Insecta > Lepidoptera > Saturniidae > Antheraea > Antheraea mylitta. The sequence goes on from JACEII010000030.1 coordinate 4,546,342, forward strand.
TTTATTATCCAGTGAAATCTTTACTCAATTGACGAGATTGACCAATTGTGGTCAACGGCTTAGCCAAATATATATTATAGATGGAGATATACAATATATCTATAATAAAATTATAAAACATTCATTTGTTTAATAGAGCGAGCTAATATTGGTAACTACCACATTTCGAAACCGCTTTTTCTTTTTTCTTTTTGTAAGGTTACTGACATTATTCTATAACCCTTAGGAACTAAAGAATTGTCATCGAAAGTGTAGTTTAGCTTGCTAAGCGAGAAAGTGATTATAGTATGAGTAGGTCGTATGGCGCGGCTCAGGAGCTAGTTGACATCCCGAAGAGAATCTGTAATTATTGAGAAGGCCGAATTGTTAATGCCTATGTCAGCGCGGTAGGTACTAAGAAGCGCGACTCAGTCGCATTGTCGGCATTATATAGAATTCCTTTAAGCTTATCAAAGCAATAATTCAAAATTTTAAGAATTAGATGCGTGTGTAGCCGTATAGCTAATTTTAATAAATTCCTTTGGACCATTGTCACCAACATTTAATTATAGATAACATTTTATTCATTCCACTTTAGTCTATATAAGAAAAAACCTAAGATATAAAGTTGTAGTTTTCATTACCTTTAATGGAGAGCACCGACATTTGTATAAAAGTGTTTATATAAAGGTATTAACTTATTTTACACATCAATTGTTTTTGATCTATCTCAAATAAATGAAATAAAAACAGCTTAGATAAATAATTTCTAGTTTATAATAAAATATCATACTAGTTTATTAATGTAAGCTGGCGGAACTCACTACATACCTAATTAATTGCCGACCGCACGAACAGCTGTCATGAATATGTTCCCAGTATTTTGGCAAAATCGTAGGAACGATAGAATTTATAACGATTTGGAAATATGTAAACTATAGATACTCGTACATCGTTCAAGTTTTTAAATGTCAATGATAACTATAAATTATATACAAGCTAAAATAGTCAGTTTCGTGAACTAATTCTTAGTTACATATAGGTAGATTGAATATACATATATAAACATATGTTGTGTATATTTTGTTTTGTAAATGCCGGATATGGCACTCCATAATAAGTAAATCAGATATTGTCTAAAACAATATAATTGTCTAGTTTCTGCCCGCGACTTAGTCCGCGTGGAATAGTTATTTTGGGCTAACGCTAACACACAGTGAAAGCTCTCAAGAGGAAAACCCCGATTTGGAAAGATGAAGAATTAGTATTCCGCTTCAATTAGTTTTAGCGTGACGATATATAGCTTATAACCTTCCTTGATAAATGAACTATATAACTCTGTTTCGATTTTCAAATCGAACTGGTACTTCCTGAGATAACCTCCCTACAACGTCACAAACATTACCGCTTATTAATATAGATTTAAATCTCTTTTACTATAAATTTCAATATATGTATATGCTCACGAAGCCATCATAAAATTACCGTTCCATCTACAAAATACCAAAATAGTTACTATAATAGCAATTACAGAAAATGAGTTATGTATTTGTTGATATCTATATAATAAATTATTTTTCTTTTAATTAATTTATTTTCTTTGCAGACTCTTGGTCCACAAATTTTTCAGAAATTATTTTAAGTCTAAATTATTTCAAAATCCAATGCAACTCAAATACATTATTAAGATAGTAAGAAAAGATGTTATTATTATACTTAAGTAGTTATAACAAAATTTCAATACATATTTTTAAATCTATGTCAGTAGCTGGATTTTTTAAATACAATATTACATTTCTTTTTAAATAATAACAATAATAACCAACATAGGTATAGGTAACAAAGCATGTTTCAGTGCGTTTTTCCCTAAGATGCAAATACCGAGGAAAATATTATCCCACGAGACAAAATGTCTCAATCTAATCTTAGTTATTTTAGCACTGAGCCTCAATTTGGAAAAAGACGGAATTTTCTTCTTTATTTCGTAGCTTGATAACATTGTAAAGAAAGAGATGGGTTATTTTTAGATAGTCAAAGTAAGGAGAAGTAAAAGAGCAAGATATATAATTGATTCGTATGAACATGTCACCGCACAAAGAAGAAAAAATGATGGTCTCGAATTACAAAGATATGTATTCATATTTTATAATATTTTATTTAATAATTATAAATGAAATCTTACTATGTATATTTGGATGTGTTGATATTTTATTTTATGATAAACATAACTGCTTAGTTAAAGGATTAATTTGAAATTGAAAAGAAAGAAATATGTGAATTAATAGTCGTATATATGTACATACTTCCATCGATTTATAAGGCATTAATAGATAATAGATAAACTAGAAATTAAATAAAGTATATAATAAAATTGAATATATCACATTCACAATTGGTCGTCTTTCAGATATGTTAGGGTTTCACGAGCAACTATCAGTCAGTGTCGACGAACAAAACATATTTGATACTTACCGTAAAAATGGCACACCTGCAGCCCTCACCTACTTTATGTTTGCTAGAAGAGCTATCAATATTCAACAAAAATAATTTTTGGATATCTTATGCATATTTGAAGTAAAATAATGTATTATGGTTGGACACAGAACTGGGGTATTTTTGAGGTTGGTTATAACATACCCACAGGCTGCAGTAATCACTTAACATTAGGGGGATTAAAATCCTACTTAATAGCATAAAAACTTTCCTAGGATAATAACATTTTGAAATTATGACGATCGTTATAAGCATATTCTGACTGAGTTTTTATTTTTTTGTGCAATTCTTAAAAAGATATATACATGTTTCAAATGTATGCTAAAATAATTATATATTATACAGATATATAGGTGGTCTTAAAACTAATCTGCAACTTGATACCATGCTACTAACTCTTTTACGTGGAGTAATCGGGCAAAGGATATCGATCATGTGCCTTACTGCAGTATGTAGGTTATACTTAACTCTTACCTGCTAAAGCTTCAGTATTATATAGTGTAGTATACATTTTCATCATCCTTTGTACGGAAACCGGGAACTGGTCACGTAGTCCATATGCTTTACTTTATGTAAGTCAGATCAGACGAGTTTTACTTATGCCCAAATGCTTTTAAACGGAATATCTAATATTCTATTTAGAAATATTCAAGTAGTGGGATATGATAAGTCGGTATGTTGACCTACATAGTGACAATCATGTAAAACTCGCTACAGTAGCAGACACAGTTGTTGCGATTCCGGATTAGCTGATTTATATTAAGCAATTAAGTGCGGTGGTAAGATTGGTAATGACAGGTTTGTGATCTTCATGCACATGGTCACAGCCAAATTAGTCAACTAGTCACATAAACTATCTTTTAATCTGTCTCGTATTGGGACCAACTAATGAGAGTATTAAAGGTCGGAAAGTCTGCAATTATTGCCAATGGACAGTTGATCTTCGGTGGCCCCTGTTATTTTTAATCCGCACTGTTCTTTCCATAAGGTACGGGAGAAACTATGATAGTTCAGTGTACCATGTGTTTGTATACCGCGTTGATCAACGTAGCTCCGAATCTTTGCGACTTAGTTGAAGCTTTCAGTAGAGAAAAATATCGGGATGAATTCATAGCATGGAAGTAAGGTTATTTCTAAGTTTGTCTAGCTTGCTACAATCCACTAATTGGAGACCTGTCATCTGTTGGTATGTTCCGCACTCCCCCTTCAACTTTATTGACCAGTTTCGACCACATTGTCATTTAACAGCAAATACGATTGTGGCTTAACGCTAAAACCTATAAAGAATAAAAAACTGTGTTGTAACTCTTTTGGTCTATAATAATAAAAGTTAATGGATTTGAATAGTAAGCCAGTTATAAGAGAAGTAGAAATTCGATGGGCGAGTTCTAAATATTAATATTTATTCCAGTCAGACTCTATATCTATGATATTCAATTTATGTCAGAATCGTGTAGCATACCGCGATTCATATAAGTGTAGCACAAAATCATCAATCAATCTGATGACGTATGAACGATCTTCGAGTACATTGTATTATGGTGCATTTGTTTAATTTTTTTAGTATACTTGTAGTACTTATTTATTGTTGTATAAACTATTGCATACCATTGGCATGAAATGCCAGAAGTCTTGTAATTGGGGATATAAACAAAGAGTTTGTTTGGCGAGGGAAGGGAGAGAGGGAAGTTGAACCGAACGAAACGCAACAATACAAGCACTGTTACTTCACGTCGGTGTTTCTGTGAAAGTGTGGTACTACCCCGGGCGAGACGACCCGTTCATGCTGAATCCAGTAATAGCTTCAGGGTAGCTCTACCAACATATGAAAATGAATCTAGTAGTTTTGGAAACCACCATATTGAAACAAACAAAATTTAATAAAATAGACTAAATGTATTATGTTACACTCCTTACAGTTTTTGACAAATATTTTCATTACATAGATACGAAGGTTCTACAGTTTTATTATAGCATAAATAGAAGCCAGTACCTACTATAAACACTAAAAGCTTTTTGTAGTATTCACATTAAAATAAATAACATGTTTTTACAACTTACTTAATATAGAAGTGGGAATAATAAAATGAGTCCGATGTAATACAAATTAGTTCGTAATATAAAAGAAATGGTTGAAAAGTTCTTGGTTGTATTGAATGTGGAATCTGAAGGAAGCAAAAAACAGAGAAACACAGTACTGTATTCAATCTGCATACTTAGGATTATATATACTATTTGTTCTTAGCAGGATAAACAGATGTACGTTAATATTTATTTTGACTAGTACATTTTCTTAGATTAATTATTGCAGTGTCGTAAATAATATTATATCCATTTGGAACAGTGCTTCTCAATCTTTTTTCGTTCCCGTACCCCTTAATAGATCTTTTCATTTATGAGTATACCCATAATAACTCCATTCCGACTTCTAAAAATGTGTCTTGTATCTCTTTAATCTTACCTATACTCAATCTTAACTTTAAAATTCACGTAGAGTTTTGATCTATAAAGTGCTACTGTAGGAGTACTTTGCAATTTTTTTTCTTTATTATTGAAGTGAAACTTCTAATGCGACTTCCAACAAGGTTGCGTTAAACGTTTAACGCTACCATGGAGAGGGTATGAAAGCACCTTTGCTTTAAACGTTTAACGCTAGAAACAATATGATTTTACTAAATTACATTCCTATAATATAACATCTTAGAATGTTGTTTTTATAAGTAAACTGTTTTAATTTCTCAGTATGTACGCCATTACGAATATTGACCTTACACCCAATGGAATCCCGCTTACTCCAGGGGTACGTGTACTACAGGTTGGGAATCGCTGTTTGGATCGATGTTTTTGTAACTATTTCTTATTTATATGTAAACATTTATGTGTTACTAATTAAAATTTAATAATTTGTTAATTTTTTTTCCCTTATCGAACTGAAAAACTCTCAATTTTTCCGAAAAAAATACATGGAGGAGTTGTTGAGGCGGATATGCTTGGTACACATATACGTTTCAACAACTCAAACATATATGAATAGTTAGCTAGGTTTGCTAAGATAGGTCGCGATTTTGCATGCAACGGGCAACAGCCAAGCCGAGGTGTGCCGTGCACCCTCGAGCTGGTTGCCAATATAAAATCGGCTTAGTGCCTTAAGCGCTCACCTTAGTAGTCCGGTGAAGCTGTAAAGACCTTGCTATGTCATAGCGTAGTCAGTTCGAGAAAAAAAAATGTTACTAATTAGATAGAAAAGTATTATTTAATATAAAAAGACGGCTTTTAATTAATAACATATAAATATAATGGTATGCGGTAAAGTTTTATCCAATCTAGACGTTTATAGGGAAAGTTGTTAGCAGAACACTTCAGAAAACATCGTAGTTGTTCCTGTGTTTTTGTTTAATAAAAGTTTTACTCGTAGTTATGTTGTTTTCTTGTCCTCTAAGTTGTTATTACGCTGTTGCTAGTTTATTCTCAACTCTCATTATGGTAAACGTATTTCACTTGTAGTTTAGATACGCATACTACTAGAAACAACCCGCCACTTCGTCCGTGTTAAAACCTAACTAATCTAATACCTTTAAACGAGCAATTCTTGTATATGTTTATATTTGTATATATTCAGGATCTCGAAAACGGCGTCATCTATTTCCGTGAAAGAGTATGTAGGTAGTTTCGGGGACGATAAATCGATTTAGCTAGATTTTATTCATAGAAAACTTTTTAACTATGAGATTTCGGGCAATGAATATTTATAGCTGGAATATGAAGGTAACTTTCGCCGCCGCTGTCAAAACGAAAATAGCTCAGGTGGAAATTGGTTGCAACGAATACCTGTGGAACCCCAGTTCGAATCCCAGTGTATATATATATGTTTTTTTGTAAAAAAAAATATTTTTGTAAGGCAACCTAACAATTTATCTTAATTAAATAAATAATTTTATTATTATAATTAAAAGAGAGATATTTTTTGAATATTTTTTATATTATGAAAAAATGCTAATTTTGTGAGGCAAACCTAACAGTTTGTTTTAATTTAAAAATGTTTTATATGAATTTGTTTAGTTGTTACGCTTTCAGCGTTAATTTTTTTGCAACATTGTATTACACAGAAAACCATTAATCACGAAGGGTGGGTTAAATTCAACTAATAAGAATATAATATGTACAGTTTCCACTCAGTGCTAAGTCACAGCAAAATAGTTACTATAAAAATCTTCTTTATAGAAAAACGCTTAGGTGCGCCAATTTCGTGGTGATCAGCCAATGTTGCAAATAACTGAAGTCTAGTTTTGATTTTGTAGTTTGTTGCTAATAAGTAAATCTTTGATTGTAACACAAAATACAAAGATTAAATTTAGTAAATGTGAGCATTTTATATTTAAACACTACCCTTTGCAAGCGGCTTCTCTCAATATAAATTTGACTTATTCTTTGAGAACAATATTTTTTCCTGAATAAATTGTACCCTATATCCTTATCTGTACTAGTAACAAAATGTATGTATGATATTTCAGTATAAATAATAACGATTATTAAAGAACGCATATTAAACGTACATTTTTAGGTGGTAGAACCCCGCTGAGGCTGTAACTGATTTCTGCATGAATGGGTCAGTTCGCCCGGGATAGTACCAACCTCTAACAAAAAACCTACGTGAAGTGACAGTGCTTTCATTGTTGCGTTTCGTTCAGTCAGTGAGAGCGCTGGAGACCCACCTGTCTTCCTCCTTTCCTCTCCTCTCACCATTTCCCTCATAACATAAGCTGGCAACTTGCGACTCCCCTACTGTGGCTAGTGTTTATGGACGACGGTGATCACTTCACATCAGGTGACGCATCTGTTCGTATGCCTACTATGATATAAAAAAAAACTTGAGAGGTGTCAAGGGACACCCGGATGGAACGAAGTTCCTTTCGATTAATTAGTGAAGGAATTGTAATAAAATTTTATTTTTTTAAGTTATAATAATATTTTTTTTATTATTAACAAATATAATGTTATATAAACTTAATCAGTATGCTCAATTTTCGTAATAATTGGCTTGTGGTAACTGAAGTAGGAAACATATGTTTGGGATTCTATTTTATTTAAATTATTATTTATTATTTACAAAAAACCTGTATACACTCAACAAAAATAATCGTCGCGACACCACACTGTTCAATGCGAAATAGAAATGAAAATATCTGGCTTGCTTTCTATAATAGAGAGAGAGAGAGAGACAGACAGAGAAACATGCGACGCCGCACAGCTTACAATAGCTTACTATAGCAAAATGTGTCGTTACAACTTTTCGTAAGAATTTTTTCCGTCTAGCCCCCGTTCACAACGCGCGATAAGGAACTTCGTTCCAAAAAACTTTATTGGAATCTGCGGCAGATTGTTGCTTGTTATATAAACTGTACATATTCGTACAATCAGAGAGATGATCCGATGGAATGCAGTGTTGACAAACAAACACACTGATTGAAACCAAAGCGTAGACACTGTCTACAATCGGGTGACTACGCAGCTACGAGCGTAGCATCTGCTCTCCATTATCTAGTATTTGTAAAGTATTCTTGTGCATTCGTTCCTATACGGTTATTTGATTTGCATATTTCGATTCAGTTACAATAGATTTACTATATAATGAAATATAAATATACTTTACTTTCGGCAACCTATCTTCTAGTATAATATTACTGTAATTATCGATTTGATAATAATATTACAAGTTTCTTGCAGATTTTTTTTCTCGAAATGACTACGCTATTGACCCATCAAGCTGTTGCAGTTATTTCAATAAATGTTAATTAACAAGATGGTGGCAGTCTTGTAATGACTTTTAAAGGTTTTTTGTTAGAATCCACGCTCCGTGGTATTATTTCCCATTCAATTGACTTGTAAATAATAACCACAAAGAAAAACAATAGTAATTAAAAATACCAAAATTTTGTTAATGAAAATTAAAACTTATTTTACGCCAGTGCTTAGGGAACATGTGAAAAATGAAGGAAATTATATAAATAAATGTTTAATACCACATTTAATACGTGAACGATACAATAATAACAATAAATATTTAAAAGAGTGTGTTAAACTTCGGGCACAACTTTAGTAGGTGGTAGAGCCACGCTGAAGCTATTATTGGTTTCAGCATGAATGGGTCGGCTCGACCGGGGTAGCATCACCCTCTCACAAAAAACCGACGTGAAGTAACAGTGCTTGCATTGTTGCGTTTTGTTCGGTCAGTGAGAGCGCCGGAGACCCATCTCCCCGCCCCTCCCCTCTCCTCTCCCTTTCTCTCCAGTCCTCCAAACACAGGCTGGCAATGCACTTGCGACTCCTCTCGGGTTGCTAGTGTATATGAACGGCGGTGATCGCTTAACAACAGGTGACCCGCATGTTCTTTTGCCTTCTATATGATATAAAAAAAAAAAATTGTTATAAATATTTATTACGGTTACCAACAATATTTTTTTATTGAGTTTCCAGCGGGTTGGTCTCTTTAATGAGGTCACAAAGCAACGTTGAACCGGCTATTATATAATATCGCTATCGAGCTCAGAACTTCCGTAATCATTATTTTATTTTTAAGAGCATTCAAGTCAAGGGGACTCAAAAAGTTTTATCAAAACTTCATTTACTAATGATGACGGTATGTTAATGATAGCATTTTTTTTATATTTATAACACCTCATCTGTAGATAATGATATGCTTAAGGAAAACCTAAATAACTGCCTGGCAAATGCAAAGGGCTTAGCGACAGATTCTTAACTCGAAGGTGGCAACTATCCAAACAGGTATTAGAAAAAAGCCATGACAAAGTTACAACTCCTTACTGGATTCAAACCTACGTTGAACAACGTAGTTTCCGAACATACTATCAATAAACTAATAACGTTATCTAAGTACTGTCCTATCTTTTCAGGTAAGTAATAATGGTGCGATAATTTTGTTCAAGAGATCATGGAAGGTATGTGTGTTATTGAAGTTATACTTTTTGGCGCGTTTGGGAAAAATGAGGAGCGTAAATTTTACGATGCGCGTGCACACCGTCACAAAAAACCGACACCCTGAAGTTATTACGATGCGCGCGCACACCGTCACAAAAGCAGACACCCTGAAGTTAGCTATAGTCAACATTATGTTTCTTTATATGCGTTGTTTGAATTCCTTTGTATTAAAACTTTCAATGTATTAAATACCTTTTTTCCTATTGTTAGTGTCGTTTTCTTTTTTTTTATATCAAAGGAGGCAAACGAACTGGTGGGTCACGTGATGTTAAGTGATCACCACAGTCCATAGACACTAGCGACATCAGGGACGTCGCAAGTGCGTTGCCAGCCTGTATATGGGAGAAGGGGGAGGTGTAGGAAAGGGGAAGGAAAGGGAAAGAAGGAAAGAGGAAGAGACGTGGGCCTCCGGCTCTCTCACTGTCCGAACGAAACACAACAATGCAAGCAATGTTATTTCACGTCGGTTATTTGTGAGAGGGGTGGTACTACCCCGGAGGAGCCGACCCATTCACGCCGAAACCAAAAATAACTTCAGCGGGGCTCTACCACCTACAAAACCTACTTTACAAACGTAGAATAAGGCGAAAGATAAAATTTTTGAAAAGATTTTTTCTTGTTACGCCAAGGAAGTATAACTTCTATCGCGTGTACACACACACTTTTTTTATTAATTTATGTAGAAATAATTATGGGAAGAAAAGATAAAGGAGCATAAAAATTTAAAAACGGAAGTTAAAGGCAGAAAGAAGAAAATGGAATGTACCATGTAATAGTTATATGTACATAAAGAGTAGGAAAACTGAGTTAACAGGAAATAGACGAGAGCGTACGGACAAAAAATGTTGTGACAACCTCATTTTCGTGGGACGAGGATAAAAAGAATGACGGTAGAATCAATTTCATCAGAAATCCTAACTAATAGTACGCCTTTACTAATGAATCATCGTGAAGTATTGTACATAAATTGTCAAGAATTCAGAAAAGGACATAGCGTCTACTGTTCCTAAGGGATAGGACAAATCTGTCTAATCCAATTAGACCTTAAACGAGCAATTATTGTATATTTTTATATATTCAGAATTTCGGTAATGGCGGCAGCGATTTCCGAGAAACTTAGTATGTAAGTGGTTTCGGGAACTATAAATCGATCTAGCTAGATTTCATTCATAGAAAACTTTTTTTATCTGAGTTTTCAGGAAATGGAAAAATATAGCTAGAATATAAAGGTAAATTTCGCCGCCTCTATCGAAACAAAAATAGCTCAGATGGAAATCGGCTGCTTCGAAAATCAGTCTAAGCCCAGTTCAAATCCGAGTGACAGCAAAAGAGATATATATATTTTTTTAATATAAAAAATGTTAATTCTGTGAGGCAAACGTAACAATTTATTTTAATTTAAAAATGTTTTAATGAACTGAGCTAGGCTCAGTCATTTAGGTAATATTCATTAACACGCGTGAAGCTGAAACCACAAGCTAGCTTCACGCGTAGATTCTATTATATTTTAAGGTAACCGTAAACTTCTATCAAAAATTTAAAACATGCTTATAACATATTTTTTGTAAATTTAAAAGTCTATTAAAAATGACTTCACTTCAAAATACAAATCAGTAAGAGGTCAGAACAATATCGAAAATATACAGGGTGTTTAGCGAGCATGCATTCGTGGAACAATTACGTCATCTGTACACCCATATATGGCAACATGTAGGACCAATTTGGCAGGCCGCCAATGGGAACACGTTCTCGATAACTGAATATGCAAGTGGACGTAGCTAGTATTAGGAATGTCGCCGCAAACTCGTTCGCGAGTGTTGAATCACTTAGTAACTTTTTCAACGACGAACAATAGTTCATTGTGTTAGCGTTGCTAAATCACTTTTTTCTAATAACGAACTTGTAAATTGTATAAAGGAAGTATTATAAAAAGAACACTTTACAAATTTATTACAATCTATACATATAAAAGAAAATAAATCCAACGTGTCTGTACTTTTCGATTTTCGCAAAAAACTGTTGCAGGTGTCTAAGTATAAGTAGTAAAACACATTTCAATCATTTTTAGAAATTAAATATTATAGTGGACGCCACTTTGCACTTCCGCCAGGGATTGATTGACCACTACTACCTCTAACTACAACAAAAAGAGAACCGTCCGCTCGCAACGAAGAGTCAACATCGATCTGATGATGCTCCGTGACGGACCGAAACACGTATAATCGATTGTCGAGATTATACGTCAATCTGCAACATATTTTAATTAATTTATTATATTTTGTATAATTAATATATACAAATAAATGTATATTGATTAATTGATCCTCTTTTTGTTGTAGTTAGACGTAGCAGTGGTCAATCAATCCCTGGCGGAAGTGCAAAGTTTCGTCCATTATAATATTTAATTATGGATTTCCGTCTTCAATCAAACTTTTAGAAATGTCTGTCTGTTTATTTGTATATAGACGCATCATTGCTAAAATATTGGGTTCCAAATAAAGCAAAAAAAATAATAAAGCACATCTTTTAGAAACACTTAGTCTTTGTTTCATTAACATCAGTCCACTTTATTAAAAGTTATTGTAATTTTAATGACGACGCGGCGTAACGTCGAGAGAAAAATAGATAAGCAAAATGACAATACATTCAAATGATTTTGTTAATGACTGTTTTTTCCATATGGTTCTACGCGGAAGAAGTCGCAGGCACAGCTAATGTTTAATAAAACTTAATAGTATACATAATGTTTTAGTAACATTTCATACAGGCGTAGATAATAGAAAATGTAGATTTTGGTATAGTTTCCCATAAATAATAATAAGAGGATTATAAGGTAAAGTGTAATATTTATATTCGTACACAAGTTCGTACGCATCAGTAACGATATAATTCATAATAATAAAATATAGTCTACGTCAGTGGGGACTAGTGTATCTCTCTATTAGGGAAATAGTTTTTGAATGGGTAAGTTTGATTTCATGTCACCGACCGTCACCAATGGACCTTGATTGAAGACTGATTTTTTTCTTTTTTTTCAAACTCTTTTTTTTGCCACACCAGAAATTTTTCTATATTTTTGTAATTCCTATTTAAGGTACACTGCGTAAAGTACACCTACAAAAACCCTGGGTACATATATTTTATGATTTATAAAAGCAATACAGATAATTTCAATAGGCCATAAATTTAGAAATGATATATATTGCCCGTGTATAAAATTTAATTAAAATTGGTTAAGATTCTATGAAATTTATATTTCAAATTACTTTCTAATCGCAGCTGAGAGTAAATATTGACAACCATTATACTATATTAATTTCTAAATGATATATGCTTTACGTGTACAACGTGTAATAAAAAGGATTATAAAATAAATATTTTATAGCCTACTAGCCTCTGCTCGCGATTATGTTCGCTTGGAATAAATTAAAGGCTAACGCTAACACGCAGCGGAAGCTCTGAAGAGGAAAAAAACCCCGATTTTTAAACATCCGCCCCAGTTGGTTTTAGCGTGATGATATATAACCTATAACCATCATCGATAAATGAGCTATGTAACATTGGGAGAATTATTCAAATCGGACTAGTAGTTCCTGAGATTACCCCCTACAACGTCACAAGCTCACGAACTTTTTACCTCTTTATAATATTAGTATGGATTTATTTGTAAGTTGACGTATACTTCTCATCTGCAGAATGTCATTTAAAACGAGCTTTACTCGTGGATCATGCTTTTTTACATAAGTATTTTAATAAAATATATTTATTTACATCTTTATTTTTAAACGATATTATTAAAATTTTCTACTAAGAGCATTATTTACATGTTTTGTGCCCTATGCCATACGCACATACTTCTCGTATATAAAATCTATCTAATTCGATTTAGGCTTAATAAAATTTTAATTTTTGGAAAAAAAAATCTTATTTTATTTTATAGCCTATGAATTTGTAAATGATGTACTTTTCATCATAGAGATTTAAAAAAAAAAAGGTTTTTAAACGTCTTCTAAAAATATTGTGTTTTTGACAGTATTTGTACCTTAACAATTGAAAAATAATATAAGCTTCTTTTGGGAAATTTTTATGAATGTTACTTAGGCTGTTTTGGAGCTAAAAACAAACAATCAAACAAACACCTTGTAACGTAATACTCGTTTTTTTTTTCGAAATGACAACGCTATTGACCCAGCGAGGTATTAACAGCTTCACCGGACTACATACTCGTGTTTAGTAGTTTTATAATAGGCTAGATTTTGCTCGCAGCAAACAAATAAACAATTTTTATACATTTGCGTTTATAACATTAATAAGAAGTAGTTAAGATATCTATCACAAAATTAAAAATAGAATGTAATGAAATAACTCCACATTACTTAATATAAATTATATTAATTACGTCTTTCTTTGTGACAGCCAAATAACAGTGAAATATGGACCGCAAAATTTAAAAATACAAGATAAAAATAAATAATAATTTATCCCTTAGCATAACGTTGCTTCCATTAATATCTGCAGCCAATTTCAGTATTACCTTCAAAACCTGACTTTTTAATTACCATAAATAAATTAAAATTATAAAGAAAAACAACCTTCAACATTAATTAATTGGCCTGTCACAAAATATTCAAAGGACAAAATTAATTTGAAAGTTTATCATAGAACGATGACATTATTATTTATTGAATAATTATAATAAGTATATAATAATAGAAAGGAAAAGCCAATTAATTGTTATGTAGCTTAATAGAACATAGCAATTATGTCAGACTGGATTAGGAATTAGGACCTCTATATAGAATTATGAAAATGATGCATTCGTGATCCATGATCTGTGCACACGACAAAAACGAACTTTTTTTTTATATCATAGATGGCAAATGACAGGCGAGTCACCTGATGTTAAGTGATCACCGCCGTCCATAGATACTAGTAGTACCACCAGCGCAGTCGCAAGTGCGTTGCTATCCTGTGTTTGGGTGTGAAAGGAGAAGAGGGAAAGAAGAGAGTTGGGAGGGGTAAAGGAGAAAGTAGAGGAGGGATAAAGGAGGATTGGAGGGCAGGTGGGCCTCTCACTGACAGAACGAAACGCAGCGATGCAAGTAAGCACTGTTACTTCACGTCGATTTTCTGTGAGAGGTTGGTACTACTACTCCGGACGAGCCGACCCATTCATGCTGAAACCGTGGAATAGCTTCAGCGTAGCTCTACCACCTACAACATGGCTCTACTACCTACAAACAACTATATATAAAAAAACTATTGTATATTATATATTAATGATGAAAAGTTAAACATATCGAATTTCTTAGCTGTTGTTTTCGGTGATTAAGTTGTTTTCCGAACCGAAGATAGTTTCGACGTTTATAAACGCTTTCTCAGGACCTAAACTGATTTTTTTTTATTATTTTGATTAACTAGTACATTTGCAGTGTTATAGTATACAGGCTGAATGTTTAAACAGCAGCAATATTAATGGAGGATATTTTGAACTAGATTCTTGTTTTAAATCAATAAAAAAATGCTTAATATTTGACCTAATTATCTAGAAAAATACATAAATTATACACAATTCTCTACGCGTCTTTGTTAGAGCACAGTGTTAATGACCATCGAGTGATTTCAGTTTTACTTGATAAAGAACGTCAGAAACAGAACAAAAAGGTTTTTGTTCGTTTTATTACCGAAAGTTATTAACTCCGGGTCTCCCATTGTAGCTTTCGATACCAGTCATTGTACCTAGGTTTGTTTTGATATTTTTGAAAATCTTATTAACTTAGGTTTTTTTGTTGTTCATTAGTATTTGTTTTGACATTATTATTTTATATGTTAAATGTGAACACAAAGTGTCATAACCTAGAATACTGCGAGCGTTTAACCTTTCACCTGGTATAATAGCTATTACTAATTGCTATAGTGACTTGCATAGACACGTCGTGATTCCGAGATCAATAGATGAATTCTAACTATATTATCATAAATGCGAATCTTTGTTTCTTATGCTTTTATACCTTAATTACTCAAATTACAATATGAAATTCTGCATACACCACCGTATATGACAAATAAGCGGCATAGTACGGTGTTTGGATTTGGCTCAATAGTTAATGTGTTCGACCGAGTCGGTCGACGTAGGTTCGAGTCCTTGTAAATTGGTCGTCACTCTCGTGATGAAATGTGGTAGAATTTTTAAGCCCGCTTACCTTCCACATTTAAGTTGAAATCTGTCCCCAAACACCTATGGGTGTAGTCTGGTAGCTGTACTTAATAGGCAGCCCCTTTTATGTTTAGTGCGTTTACTCTTTACTGTTTTGGATCACATCGTCATTTAATATCAGGTGAGATTGTGAATAAAGGCTAAGTAAAGTATAAACATTGATACCCTGCAGCGCCATCTAGTACGAAATTGTTACTATTTGTATTATATTCTTAAAATTGAGGGGTAAAATTAGTTGTGTTACTTGTAATATTATCGGTGTAATTACAAAAAAATTAAATACGTATTGAATAATTGTTATAAAAAGGTTTCGTATTAAATACAGCGCGCTCGCCCGAGGCAAGTTCGCGTTATCTTTTTTCGCAAGTATAACCTAACCTAACCAAAACATTCAGCGAGCGCGTTGTATTTAATACGAAATCTTTTTAAAGCAAGTATTCAATACATATCGTACTTTTTTGTAATAACACCGTATATGTGTAAACTACGCTAGAAACAGTATAGACGAAAAATAATTAAAACTAACCCTGATACCCATGCAAAGTAATTTAACATGTATTTAAAATATAATAATACGAAAATATACCGTTTTTGAATATGTACATATATCTTGGGATAAAACTGTATATAAATGTAAAATAGCGTGAAACTGAATTCATCAAAGTCGGAAAAACGGAAGCCGCGGATTTAACCTTAATCCAGATACCTTCTTTTAGAAATAATAACATAATATCACAGGAAATGTAGTTTAAAAGATTCGTTTTTTGACATTCAGGCTTTATTTAATCCTATAAACGTCATGAATATTACGTTCGATTGCGGAAGAATCATTATCTCACAATTTAACAGTCAAATAAAATTATTATCTTTTGATGTCGCTTTAAAATTCAGACCAGCATTAGAATCCTTAAAATTTTCCTAGCTTCGAAACTCTTTTGTAACCTGTAAATTTGTAACTTTTGTATACTATCACCATAAAATACATTATATTTTTTTGTGTAGCAAATACTTTTGATATTGTGATTTTTTATTAAAGTAAACTATATTAATTGTGAACGTGTTCATTTGCACATATCAAATTGAAAAAACAAATCAAAATGAGCTGTTTTATTTTGCAATACAAAATACAACAGCTACCATAAAGTACGCAAAATATTTTTGAAGTATTGTTTTCTTTTTGACATATTAAATCAAATAAAACTTGACTAGTTAGCTTATTATTTGACGGCTGCCCCGTCAATCCGTCCGTATCTAAGCGACATATAACTGTTTCTTTTACTTACTTTCACGTTTTACCTAAGAACGTGTAACGTCATAATTTTACTTTACGTATGTGTGCCTTATCGTGCCATTTGTTTTGTCAAAATATCATGTAAGTATCGTATATTCAGTTTCTTAGTTATAATTTCATTGATTCATTCAGTGTAGTAAAAACAGTGAACATTTACGAAATCGATCTGAATAGAAACTTGGTTTTGTCGTCTGCTCTCGCTAAAATTACGTATATCGATGTTGTTAGCTATTCCCAATTCTTACCACCGATCGAGACGAAAATATAATGGCCTATTCGTGAAATCGTTCCCGGAATATGTAAAGGTATTTTCGAGTCCTTACGTCGTTATTATTAGTCAATTTGGATGAATTCTGAACGGGTTTGAATATAAATCGAAAGCTAAAAGGATTTCGAGGTTATGTACTGTTTCTATTGTCAAACAAGCAAACATAAAAAATGTACTTAAAAATATACACTGGAATAATTTTATAAAACATTTTTCCGTTGTTTACAATTTCTTAGTTAGTATTACAAATTATAATATAAAATACCCTGGTTTTTGGATGAGGTTGAAGACTATTTACTTATCTGCTTTTCTCTCGTACTTAAGTCATGTCGGCATTAAAATTATAATATCTTTTGATAGAGTGAACTGATTTTAATGAAATAAACATTAAATGTTACTCGAAGATATGATTTATAATTTTTGTTTTATCATGAACACTGTACTTCAGCATTAATTAGCATCAAAACAAACCGATAGACAAACGGAAATATCTAAAAATGATTGAAATGTATTTTATTATCTATTCCTAGAAACCTCCAGCATTTTTTTTTTAATTCTAAAAAGTACAGATACGCTAGATTTATATTTTTGTTATATGTAGTACATATAAAAAAATTGTTTACTTTAATAAAAAATCACAATATCAAAGGTTTTTTTGATATATATATATATTGGTATATTTACAAATATTTTATGGTGAAAATACATATAACAACAATATAAATCTGGCGTGTCTGTATTTTTCAAATTAAAGGTGGTTACGTTATTTGTCAAGTAATTTAATGATATGTCGTGATAAAAACCTTTTACACCCGAAGAAAGAATACAGAAAGGAATAACAAAATGTTGACTATTCGTTTTAAGTGATCTCATCACGATATTTTCTTTCGCCGAAAATTCCGACTCAGCCGCAAGGATTTAAACCCGCGTCGCGGTATCTGAACAAGCTATCAATTAGCCATCATCGTTCCAAAAAGGTGATAGAGCCACGGTAAAACTATAACTGGTTTCAGCATGAGTGGGTCGGCTGGCTCGGGATGCTCCCACCCTCTCATAGAAAACCGACGTAAAGTAACAGTGCTTGTATTATTGCGTTTCGTTTGGTCAGTGAGTGCGCCGGAGACCCATCTCACCTCCTGACCCCTCCCCTCTTCTCTCTTTCCATATCCTTTCCCACATTCCCCCAAAACACAGGCTGGCAACGCACTGCGACTCTCCTGGTGTTGCTAGTGTTTATGGACGGCGGTAAACGCTTAACATCAGGTGACTCGCCCGTTCGTTTGCCCCCTATATGATATAAAAAAACACTATCATTATTACAAAAGAGTTAAATACGCGTTCAACAATAGACTCTAGTTAGTAAAACCCGTGTTAAACACGTTTTTAATTTTGTTTTTGTAATAGCACACATTACATTAGATTGAAACGAGGTAAAAAGGTAAGTTTATTAAAAAATAAATAAAACCTTATATTTTTAAATCTTCTTGCTCTTAAGGTTTTTCCGAGGGGTGATGAGAGGAGAATCCACTGAAGATTTCCCATTGTCGAATTAGAAAACGAATTGCAGAATAAAAACGAATACAACGATTCATAAAAAATACGGGACAAGCGAGAGCCCATTGTGGCAGTAATTACCTACATTAAATGGAAACCGTTTTCGAGTCCACCATTTTGGACGACAATTTTTTTTTATATCTCGGAGCAAATAAATACGGGCTCGTACGTATTGTGGAGCTTTATCGCTCCGAAACTCATTACGAGGTTCGATATCCATTTATTTCGTTAGAAATTTAGAGATTGCCCAAATTAATATACGCCGTAGAGTAGTATTCTAGAGTTTTTGGTGGGATCTCAGTCTGTCACGTGATTTTATATTCTATACATAATGTTGTGTTATTTGATTTTATTTTGCGTAATATTGGTGGTACTTTACGTAATATACTTCGGTAATCCTGGGCAAGGGGAGTGAATAGGAAATAATATTACGGAACATGAATTCTGAGATGCCACAAAATCTCCATGGGAAGCTCTAAAAAGGGAGCCATCATCTAGTTAAAACATTGAAATTATCCAAGATATTTGTAATATTATTATATAGTCGACATAGATAGCGATAATCTAGGAGGTTGGTTGATAAAAATAAATTTTGCAAGTAATAAGTTAAATTCCTGACAGTTACTGATTTGTATGAAAATACTTGATTTCTTTAAATGTAATTAATATTCATACTTATTCTGATTTAAGATAATAATTTACTATTTTTTAGTGGTCTGTAATTTTTAAAAATAAAATGACAATTAATCATATATTCATTGTTCATATCGTGACTTTGAGTGTAAGCAATATGAAGATCAAAACAGATCCTTTTCACACCTATTGGTTGTAGCATAATCTTTGCCTGTTCACACAATGCAGTGGCATCGGTCGAACTATTTTATTATCAATAACGGTAGCGAATAAGCAACAGCTGAATAGTAATTTTTGGTACCCATTACGTATTATAGTAGAACCTCGATAAGGTAGAAACCTGTATAACTTCAAATAGCAATCTGGTTCCATCCCCTCAGAACAAAAAAACTCTGTTACTCAAAATACGCAACCTCTATAACTTAAACTAATAGCTTCAGTATTAGCACTCAGTTACTTAAAGAAATTTTTCTGTGAGCTCTGTGACATAAACTGTTTGCCATTTCAATTGATTGCACAAAACAAAAAGTTTCTCGAAATTAATTGTTTGTATGTGTTAAATTGTTAACACAAACAATGAGTATACAACCACCCATTGTTTCTTTGTAATCCCAAAAGCTGTATTTGCGGTGGTCAGGACAGCGACGTACGTAGATCACTAATTGTTGAATACCGTCCAGGAATCTGTATAAAATTTACCTAAGTATAAAAATTACCTAAGTAAAATGAGTTCAAAGCGAAAATTATCAACACTAACATACTCTAATAAGTTAAAAGCGTTGAAAAGTAGATTAAAAAGGAAAGACGTGCAGCTCAGTTTGGAACACACTATAGTACATTATCACTTATAATTAAAAAAAATGTGTGTGTGTCCCTTGGTTATTAACAAGATAAAAATCTTTTCTAAAATTTTATCTTTCCCCTTATTCTACGTTTGTAGAAAAAACGACACTAACAATAGAAAAAAGGTATTCAATACATTGAAAGTTTTAATACAAAGAAATTCAAACAACTAATGGAAAGAAACAAAATGTTGACTATATTCAACTTCAGGGTGTCGGTTTTTCGTGACGGTGTGCGGGCGCATCATAGAAATTTACTCTTATTTTTTCCCTAACACGCCAAAAGAAGTATAACTTCAAAAGAAGCTGAACTATTGAAGAAACGAGAATCTGAAGAAAGTTTTCCACGTAAAAGATAAAAAATTGCTGAATTTTGTAGCAACGTATACCTATTTACGTGGTTCAAGCAGTGTCTAAACCAAAACATCAGTGTTACAGAGCCATAGTGAAAGATAAAGCTGAAAAGTTTACTAATTTGCTGAAAATCCATAATTATAAAGCCAGCAATGTCTGTTTAAAAAACGTAATGATTTGGCCTTCAAGAAGGTGTGTGGCGAAAGTGCGAGTGTAACATAAAAACCCTTGAAAAGTAACTTAAAATACTTTGGGTTTCCCTTAGATTTTAATTTATTGAGGTTCTACTGTAGTTATTATAATAATTATAACCAGTAAAAAATATCCGTTAGATAAAAAAATACATTACATAAACGAAAGAGTAAATCTTATATCCAATTTAATGTATACTCTCTTTGTTACGTAAGTAGGTAATGATAACACGATCTATCTCGCTTCTGTTATTATTTTACTCCGACATCTTATGATCCTAAGCAAACATTCTAATCGTGTACACCCCAATGGGGTGGGTTAAGTAAACAAGTAAGCCTTCGTATATGCTGTATACTAAAGACAGTGTTGCGAATGCTTTTAGTTAAAATATAATAATTTGAGTAACTAGAATAAGAATAGATTTAAAGTTTAAATATTAATGTATCGTAATATTTATATTTGTGGCGATATTCGTATAATTCTACAAAAAAAAAATTGTTTGAGATTTAAATATTACAATTAGTTAATGTATTATATAGATAATTAAACTCATTACTGCAGTAACCATGAAGCCAGTGATAGCTAAGTGGGTAGTGTGTTCGGACGCTTCGTTGATCGATGTATATTTGAATTCCAAATATGTAAACTAAGTCTTAGATGAAGACAAACAAAGTGATGACAATTATAGCATGATAGTAGGACTTGAAAATCTATCGAAATTCAATCGCAAAGCACCTGTCAGTGTTTTTAGGCAGCTGTATTTGATAGCCAGTTCTCAAAGCTAGATTGTTGCCTAATGCTAAAAACCTATAAACAATAAAAAAACTGTGATAAGCAAAAGTATACAAAAATACAACATTTATAACACTTCTCATTCAAAGCTCTAATTAATATTCAAAAAATTCCAATGCGACATGCCCATAAAAACCTAACACCGAGGCAATCCAAATGAACTATGAATAAAACAGCGATCGTAATCCTAAATATCCCATGTATAGGATAATAAAGCACTCCCTAGAGATTTCAATACAATTTGTTCGGGCGCAATTTTGTTGATTTTACAAACGCGAGTTCCCCAGTGGACGGGTAAACGAAACGAAACGGGCAGTAAGCAGCAAACTCACGTTCGCGCCGCAGCAAACATGAAACGATGTAAACAATAAACATTGGTGCGAGTAACACGCAGGCCATGTCTTTGTGTACACGCGACTTACATATACACGTGTCATTCAAAGTCCAACAATACGATGTGAGCACAATGATATTTAAGGCTTAAACTGACTATACTAATGTATAGCAAAGTGTGCTACACTTACAATACACGTACCAGAAATATGTCGTACACATTACAACCCAACACCGATTGTGACTTCCAGGGGATAACTGTCTAACAATAATTGTCTGTAAGCAACTGCGCCTACCAGGTGATGACTGCGTAACAATAATTGCCTGAAAGCAATAGCGACCACTAGGGGATGACTGTCTAACAATAATTGCCTGGAGGCAACTGCAACTACTATGCATTGACTGCCTATCGATAATTGTCTGTAAGCAATGTCAACCACTAGGTGATGACTGTCTAACAATAATTCCCTGAAAGTAAATAAGATCACCAGGTGATGACTATGTAATGATAATGGTATGAAAACAACTGCAACCACAAGATGATGACTGTAAAAATAATTATCTGAAAGCAAGTATAATCGCCAGGTGATGACTGTCTAAGAAAAATTGCTTGAGAATTTGGATGGATGTATATTAGCGGTCAGCGAAACGCGCTTCGCTACTGCAAATAGTTATTTGAAATTATTCAAATGAGTATGAAATGTTTCTCATGATATTGGAAATATGGATAAATTATATCTTTCTCCAGTAGTTATCACTTGCAAATGAGGCTGACTTTAGTGTCTGTGATATTATCTGCGGTATCTTAACTTTACCTTCCCAGTCGGTATCTTAACTCTACCCTTCTAATACATTCTTGATAATTTAATGTATGTCCGAAAAACTTTGAAAAACTGAATTTAGTTAAAGACCGGCATAATATAAATACTAGAAACTCTAATAAACTGGTCGTCCTGTTTTAGACTTAGCAAAACCAGAAATAGTTTCTTAGATAATAGTGTTATGTTTTACAATAAAGTCCCAAAACAAGTTACCGATTTGCCGGAATGTAAATTTAAGCGCCACGTCAAGCAGGTTTTAGTGTCAAAAGGATATTATAGAGTGGATCAGTATGTGAACTATAGTGATGTCTGAAATTGACTCCTCTCTGTGCATCCACTATAAGCTATTGTATGACGTATTGGAAATATATATTTTCAAAAAATGGACCCGATCTAGTTTCTTGCCGCTTATTCTCTATGACTGAGTTGTTTTCCGAACCGGTGGTAGTTTTTAACGTCCTTAAGCGCCTTATTAGGGCCTAAACTGAATAAAATATTTTTGATTTGATTTGATTATTCGACACTTTATTTATTTTTTGTCATATCTGCAAATAACATTTCGGCATTATAGCCTATGTAACTTACATTTTCAAAAACTCATTAACAACACAACTGCTTCCGAGTTGGGTAGATAGGTTACTTTAAACAGTGAAGGAACTATAACTATCACATAAATTCATAGGAAAGCTTCCTATCTAAAGGGTAACATAGTACCGGACACGATCTTTGAAAGTTTGTGTTTTCAGTTCATTGGACACGGAAGCTATTATAATATAGGACAGCAACTTCAAAAGAGGCTGTGTTCATTTACTTTGTTTATGTAGTCTTTGACAACTCTATATCATATTTGCATAGTTAACGTGGTGAAGATCTATAAACTAAAAATATTGTAAATAAGTTTTCGGATTCTATTCAACGATATTTTTTTACTAATATTCATTCATATATTTCAGTACATTTACGTTACGCTGATGTTTGAATCAAAATCAAAATATCCTTTATTCATTTTAGACTCTGAGAAGACGGCTGTGAAAGCCAGTGCTACCATCGGTTAGCAAAACCACCCAGTCATCGAGAAGAACCGGCAAAAAACCCGATCCGGTTTATCTTTTCATGTTACCTATTTGTACAAAATATAAATAGTTACGTTATTAGTGGATGTACAGAGAGGGGCGTCATTTCTAGACGTTACAATTGTTCACATATTGGTCCATCCTATAATTAACTATATATTACAATAATATTTAAAAAAAGGTTATTTTTCTAAGAGTTTCCGCAGCGTCTTAGCGTTAAAGTAACTATTCCACGCGAACGAAGTCGCGGGCAGAAAATAATAAATTAAGTTGACATAAAATAACTATTACTATAGTCTGGTGTAATGTTTTACCAAACCGTTCAAATATCAACCAATATAACGGAGTAGACAATTGTTTCCGATAAAAATTACAAAAAGAAATCAACAGTATCGAAGTCTAACTTCTCTATTTCAATACCAGCAACTGTTTTTACGTGAAAAAGTAAATTTAATCTTGAAACTTAGCATACCAACTAATCCTTTTAATCAAATGAGATAACTATTTGATCATAATTAAAATATATTTGTTCTTTACGACATTAAATAGTGTATTATTAATAAGGTGATGAATATAGTTAAAAGCTACATTAAGCATTTATATACTAGCTGTCCGCGCTTGCTCTGACCGGGTATATTATCGAAGATATAATTAAATATAATGGCAAGTGAACGCTAAACTGTCCATTCTAGCAATATTTTTATTGTCTTACTAACTTACGTTTTTATATGTTTTTTTTTTTACTATATAGTTGTACACTTTTCGGTACAAGCTCTATACGTTTTCTTTGATATAAGCCTTGTCGTGACAATACACAACTAACTAAAATATACAATATTAGTCAAATAAGTGCAGCCATTGTGAAGTGCCGCTTACAAACATTAGGCGATTTATTTTTATTTATGTACTATTTAATATTTAAAAATGTTTATCAAAAATACTAAGAATAGTATAGTTCAGTACAGCTATATAAAATCACGGTCACGTCAAGTTACATATTTAATAGACGTCACTATTTACATATCCTTGTAATGGTTCTTGTGTATGGTATAATTTCTAAAATAATTCAACAATTTTTTAGCAAAAGCAGATTTTTTTAGGAAAAACATTAGCAATATAATATCGATTGCATGATATTCAGAGCGAAAGGATCTGTGATGGTTAAGCCTTAAAGATTACAGCTAGAGCCTTAAGAGATTTCCGGCTTACGTGGGCTTTACTCTACTTACTTAGTGAACTTTTCCACTTTGCGATCTTCTGCTTCTGACGCCTCTATAATATTTATAAACTAGTTTTAGCTTGCGATTTCGCTCGCTTTAATGTAGATTTTATCTATCCTTCCGTGGAAGTACTTTCTGTAGATGAAAGATTATCCAAGTCCATTACTGTACATTCTGATGTCCTGTCCTTTTCTGATGAAGCCATACTGTCCAAAAACACCAAATTACTTGTATTTTATTGTCTGTAAGAGAATTCTATGTTCTTTTAACGAGTTGTGCAATTATTTTATAAGTGACAAAATGTTATTTATCTGTTAAATTCGTAGCAATATACGTCTTCATTGAAAAATTGTGACAGTTGATGCGTTTCGTAATGGTTTTGACACGTTCTCTAGTACAAAACAAAAATCTAATAATAATGGACTTAATGAAATTGAATTGAAAATATCCCCTTTACTATAAAAAGGTCTAAACTGGTTTATAAATAACAAAGTTCTGATATAACAAAGATAAGAACAGAATACAACCGAAGTCTTAGAAGTAGGTTGATAAAAATAAATGAAGATTCTAAAGATGGTTTCACATGATGTTAAAAAACTGCCGCGATTTAAGCGAAAATGCGTATCTTAGACAAATATAGGCTGCACCTGTGAATGATGTTCCACCTAAATTATATTAACCAACATTATATGGACTCAAATCGTATATATATATATATATATGTATATAGAAAGATATCTTGAATGAATATGGAAAAGGACAATTGTAGGAGTAAAATTTTGGGGCACCACGTCATCCTGTACTGTAGATGGTAGAGCCACGCTGAAGCTATTATTGGTTTTCAGCATGAATAGGTTGGCTCGCCCGGGGTAGTACCACCCTCTCATAGAAACCAACGTATAGTAATAGTGCTTGATTTGTTGCACGAGAGCGCCGAAGGACCAGCTCCCCTCCCCTCACACTTCCCTCCTCCCGCTCCCGTTATCCGTTTCCCGAAACACAGGCTTGCAACGCACTTGCGACTCTCCTGGTGTTGCAAGTGTCTATGGGCGGCGGTGATCACTTAACAACAGATGACTTGCCTGCTCGTTGGCCTCCAATGATATAAAAAAATCCAAGAGACTAGAAAATGGCGACGATAAACAAAAACTGGTCTCACACAAAAAATAACAATAAAAAGGGAGAGAAGAGTGATCGCAATTTGATACCAGTGACTGCACTTTCCCTTGACGTGGATTTGTTTTCTTGATATTGTGAGTTAAATGTTCGAGCACAATCATCCCTAAACTTAAATAACGATATGGTATAAGATAACATGATAAGCTTTGAGCAATTCAGCTGCTTACATATCCATAGATCCTTAACAACAAAAGGTTGACTTGAAAGATATTTAGAGGAGCATTAGAAAATGTCCTATCATTTTGCTCTGGATGTTAATCTTCACCGATGACTATTTTGTTACTAAGGAGGACTAATCAGAAATAATTTAATTAAAGTTCTTAGAAAAAATGTATAGTCTTGTGTTATCTCGACCCGGAGTTCGCTCTGTCCGAAGCTGTACTAATTAGACGAAGCCACTTCACCCGAGGGCTCTTGCTGCAGTCGACAGAGGGTTTCACGACAAACTATACGCGTGCTCCGTTTACTTGTTCGTTCCCAATTTAAATTCTTATTTTATCGTCTTTTATTCCCTTACCAGCCATTATATTTATAACTAATGGCATGTAGGTATATCCAAAAAGTTTCTAGTCTTAATACAGTTCATCCTTTTTATTATATCTTTTAAAGCGATTATGTTAAATGAACCAGCATATATGACCTAACCGTAGGATCTCCTCTTTTCACTATGAATACAAATGAAATTTCGTCTACATGAAAAACCATGTCAGCACAATTATCGGCTAATATAAGATGTGTACGTTATAGGGCCACGCTGAAGCTATAACTGGTTTCTGCATGAATGGGTCAGCTCGCCCAGGGTAGTAAGAACGTGGCCTCTTACAGATAACTGAAGTGAAGTAACAGTGCTTGCATTGTTGCGTTTTGTTCGGTCAGTGAAAGCGCCGGACGCCCATCTCTCCTCTCCCCTTCCACTTTCCCTCAATACCCCTAATTCCTAATACAGGCTGGCAACGCACTTGCGACTCTCCTGGTGTTGCTAGTGTCTATAGACGGCGGTGATCACTTAACATCATGTGACCCGCCTGTTCGTTTGTCTCGTATGATGTAAAAAAAAGTAGATTGTAAATGTGAAAGTGGCTTTGTTTGTTTACACCCTAACGCCTCTACTACTAAATCGATCATTATAATTTTTTATAAGTCAAGGAAAAAAAATTAATATAGGCTACTTTTCATCCAGAATTGAAGTACAGTTCCTATGGGATAAGTCAAGTTTACATTAACGCGAGTCAAGCAAGCAAAAGCTAATAAGTTTTATGTAGCAGAAGCAAATGTCTTATATAACTGCGGGATGTCAGTGGGACTAACAACCCCGTAGTATATTGAAAAATAAGATAAGATTATTAGAGATATATTCAGCTAATTAATAATTATAATATTATTTTTCTTACTTTTTGAGAATAAATGTTACTCATAAAAATAGACTTCAAAGAAAATTACGTTATGATAATCTCTTTGAAATTTGTCGCTCGGGGCGTTATTTAATTATTTATTCAACAACACACCGGTGAGAGAACGGGCCTTGTTTTATGAGTTATATTATATCATAGATGGAGGACATATCTATATTTATACTGGATGTGTTCAATCACTGTCTTTCTGTACTTTAATAACTACTTTTCGGTATTAAATAACAAATGAGAGAATCGCGAAATACACAGGCTATTGTAACTAATATATGGACCATTTATTTTGAAAGTAGTGTAAGTCCATTTTCTTTTGTTTCGAGAAAATTAAAGGTTATTATATTTGTTGATTTAAAAATACAGGCAAATCATATAAGGTCTGGCATTGGTTCTATTGTTTTATCAACATTTCCTTTGTTTATATAAATTTGTTTTTGGCTAATTAAACTACGATAACACATATGTATGTGCTGTAAATGGACTTACACCACTTTCAAAATTAGACAATTGTAAAAATCGTTTAATTTCAGTTTTAAAAAATCAAATATCGCTTAAAAGATTTTAATTTAAGAAATTAAATTATACACGTAAATTTAAATTTTAAGAAAATATTTAATATAATTTTGTTTACAAATACGCATAACAACACATAAACTTTTATTTTAGACAGCAATTACATTGTCATTACAAGATACTGATTACAAGAATTTACTTATTCTCTGCATGTGGTAGTGTTTCAAAATATGCATGATGCACCGGAGGTATATGGGTAGTAGCTGCTTCATGTCTTTATATTTTTCGTACGTAATAGGTCTGGCATTATGGTACAAAGGCTCCAGGGCGATTTTTTTAAATTTTAACGGTCTTCCAGGACGTAGAGGTAATAAATTGATAATTTTAAATTCTGCGTCTGTCATCGTTGTTTTATAAAAAATGGTATATGGTGCAATTTTGAGGAACCTCAACCAACATATTTGTAACCAATTGACCTGTTCTCCAATAGTATTTTTTTATCTGTTTTTTAATTGCATTTTGGAGATCTTTTGTTGAAATGAAATTCTCCCGTTTCATTTCATATAAAATGAATTTATCCTGTTTTCTACATTGCGCTATTACATTATAATAATCTTGTGGTGTGTACACAAAATTCATTTTTCTCAATACCATTTCTATGATGCCAAAATCTGCATCGTTCGGAAGGTATGAATGCCCCGAGAGTTACGAGTAGTGGAAACACGGAGGGGAAACAATGCAAATCATCCTCGGGTGAAACCGCGGGACACAACCAGTATAAAATAAATGAAAAATAACAAAACACTGATCGGTATCCATCTGCTATACCACCTACCTCTGTTAATTGGACTTACACCACTTTCATAATCGATGATTATGCAATTTCATTTACCAACCAATTTTAATTTGTACAAAACATGGGATTTTTTTGAGAAATTAAACATGAACTAGTTATATACAAAAAAAATACATTAAATTAAGCATGAATTACGTGATAGCTCATTTTACTCAAAAATGGACTTACACCACTTTCAAAATAAACGGTCCATATAACACTCACCATTGTAGCAAGTTTAGGAGTAGGTGGTAGAGCCACGCTGAAGCTATAACTGGTTTCAGCATGAATGGCTCGGCTCAGCACCCTCTCACAGAAAACTGACGCGAAATAACAGTGCTTGCATTGTTGCGTTCCGTTCGGTCAGTGAGAGCGCCACACTTTAAATCAGGTGACCCGACTGTTCGTTTGCCTCCTATGACATAAAAAATACCAACGGACCAATAGAATTTACATTAATGCAAGCGTGGTCGCAAACAAACTCTAGTATTTGTATAATTGTGCCCGATCGATTGTAGTGAAGATGAGAACCTGTCGTAGTGAACAAACACGACGAGTAATGTTTATGGAATTATGAAATCGAGAAATGAAATTAATGTATTTTTTTATACCATAAGAGGCAAACGAACCGGAAGGTTACTTGATATTAAGTGATCACCGCCCTCCATAAACATTAGCAATACCAGAGAGGTTGCAAGTGCGTTACCAACCTGTGTTTGGGGGTAGGAGGGGAAAGGGGGATGGGAGGTGTGAGGTAAAGGGGAGGGGAGGAGGTCGTCCTGAAAGATGCCCACGTACATGACGTTGTTAGCAAGTTATAAAAATGTTTTTTTTTTTTTGTGTAAAATTGCATTTTTCAATGAAGACACCTATATAGATAAATTTAAAAAGTAAAACCCTACTTAAATACAAAATTTGATTCAAATCGTTAAAATTATTTCAGAAATTCACGAAATAAATTTGTATATATATACATATAATTAAGTGCTTATTTGAAATTATTAGGTATATCAGTAACAGAAGTTGATGTGTTGCAGTATCACCTAGTGGTAAGATATAGTAGAATGTAACATCGATTTTATAAATAGTAACGTAAATAGGTATTTACACAGGGCAACACGTTAGTTACGACTAATGACCATGGTCAATTGTATTTGAACTGATCTTTCTTTTAATTGTTATGGAAGCACATGCAAGAGCGGAACTATCAAATGAATTGTCTTCTGTTTGTTTTGTTACTTTTGAATATTAAAAAAAAATGGTTACTGCGACTGATCCTTAGTAGTTGGGTTATGGACTTTTAATAGATTTAATTATACGGAACAATTCAATAGTACTCTTTTTCCGTGTAACTTTAGCTCATAACGCAGCACATGAGGAACTGAATAAGCTCTGAAAAGGTACTACTTTTTCCTACTTAACCACGAAATGAGGTCTTAATTTTGTATTATTTGTGTATATATATTGTTCTATATTATTTGTGTATAATATAGTACTTATCCTATGTCTATCAGAAATAATATAAATTTTAAATATTGAAAGAATTTATAAAATCGGTACGGTAGTTCCGAAGTTTACTTTTCACATATAAAGGAACGTGTAAAATCCGTTCTCTCTCTTTATATTATTGGTATAGATATATAGATCAGTGGTCAGGAAACCCGACTCCTTCAATTCTTCACTGTAAAAAATAACCTATCAAAAAGTTGCAGGCACGGAATTTCATTTATTATTTCGCCTTATAAGTTGTTTTTGAAAAGCAGTTCTACAGAAAAAGAGGCACATTTTTATATAGCACAATAGATTAGATAGATTTTAGATAGCACGCCTAATGTTTCGCAAAAAAGAGTGCACTTCTGATTTTAATTATTTCCATAAAAATGTCGCTAGTAAAATAAAAGGTCGAAGGGTCGACAACGCGCGTGTGACACCTCTGATGTAGCAAGCATCCATAGGTTGCGATGACTGCTTAACATCAGGCGTACCGCATGCTTGCTTGCTACCATCGTAGTTTAAAAAAAAATAAAGGTCGAGTTTAAAAAAGGAACTGAATAAAATTCATTAGTATTTATGTCTGGGTCTTTTGGATGACGAGTTTGCTAACCATTGGTATAGATTAACTGGTTTATAATTAAAGAAATCCTATTTAATTTTTTATTATAATCTGTTTGGTACTAAATAAACAGAAACATTGTTGAAACCCGAAATTTATTTTATTTGATATGATGATTCGAAAGATACGTAACAAAGGCGAACCCTTTCTTTACTCGGGGTAAATTTATGTCATCAATTAAGTCGATCCGAGGAGACAATAGACACAAAAAAGGTACTGACCATTTCTAAAGATGATTAATGTCTTTAATATTTATTGGTTAATAATTACATTTTTTTGGTAAAGGTAGTTCCGTTTTTTGTTTGTTAACGCATTTTCGTATTTCAATGCCAAAATATTACTTATAGTTAACCTTAAATCCTATTTCATTCAATAACTAGGTGTGCTCGCTTCGTTCGATCACCTGGATTTTATTGTTATAAAAAATATTCCTAAATATACGAAAATAATACAAAGAAAACGTCTTCTTTTTACCAGACGTGCTCTGTTTCCGCTTGCTTGTTCTTATAATTTTAATAATATTGCAAAAAAACTTAAGTCCTGTTTTGTGTTTGTTAAACGTTACTGACTCACAAGGTACATATTATAAAAACTTCTTATAAATTACATTTGACAAAAAACTAAACAATAAATTGTTTTTTTTTTTTTTTTGTTTGTCATATTGTTGCCATTGTCGCGTAATCAATAATATTACAATCGTCGTGCAATAACTTCAGTATTAAGCGTCGTGTGAATCAATATTCTAACAAGATGGTGGATCCCTTGTTAGAACCTTCCAGGGAGTTTTTGTGGCATCTCAGAATTTCGTGCTCCGTGGTATTATTTTTCATTCACACAATAAACTAACTATATTACGTAAAATTTACAAAATATAGAGTCAAATAACACAAGATTATGAATAAAATATAAAATCCACTACATGACAGACTAATATCCCGTCAAAAAAACCAAACGACACTTATGAGAAACAAACCAGATACATAAGACTGAAAAAGCACTTGCATTACAAGTCACTTGTAACTTTTGTTGTAATCGATTTTTGGTGAAATACATAAATTTACGGTAGAAAAGGCTTGTAACAATGGATAAACAGGGCACAGCCTTTTAATATTTATTTTATATTTGTTAGAGCAACATTTTCTTAAATAAATATCAAAATTAGCATATAATTTCAATATCATGTTTTAAAAATTAAATCTTTTGTTTACTGAAGTAAAACATATTTCTGTTGTACGTATTCATGACGAATGTTATCGGTTTATATTGATTTTTATGTATTATAAAGGCTCTGTAATCGTCCACTCACTCATTTCAAGGACAAGTCGACGATAAACAACAATTCCACGTGTCGAATTCCCAATGAATTCCGTACATGTACTAAGTAAATAAGTAACTTGATTATTTCTTGTTTTTCTTTTTTAAAATCAGTGCAATTTTGGTTAAGTGATAATAAGTGTCTAGGGAATGGACGACAAGCATAAATATCTACTCCTTGAATACCTACAATTCGGGAATTAAATAAATAAAAACATAACGGACAACTCCCTAAGCAATCAATTGTTTTGACAGACTCAATGGCTTACTGCCGTCTAAATTTAGAAAGGAAATTATTTCCAACTCCTACATAGAACTAAGAATAGACCAACGTTTATAGAATGAACTTGGCATTTCGTAAATTTTATTTTATAAACTTTATTGGTGAAGAACAGTTAAATTGTATGGTTAAGTGATTATAATATAACGGAATAATTATAAGTCACTATTACTGTTATCTTTTAGGTTTGTAGGTGGTAGAGCCACGCTGAAGCTATTATTGGTTTCAGCATGAATGGGTTAGCTTGTCCACGGTAGTAACTCCCTCTTACAGAAAAGTGACGTGAAGTATCAGTACTTTGCAATGTTACGTTTCGATCGGCTAGTGAGAGTGCCGGAGGCCTATCTCCCGTTCCCAACTTTCCCCTCTTCTCTCCCGCTCCACATCCCTCTTTCCGCATTTCCCCAAAACACAGGCTGGCAAAGCACTTGCGACTCCACTGGTGTTGCTAGTGTGTATGGACGGCGGTGCTTACTTAAGATCAGGTGACTCGCCTCTTCGTTTGCCTCCTATATGATAGAAAAAAATCTTAATGATAAGTCTAAATAGCATACAGCTCTGGTGCAAACCTTTTGAGAACTGATTGCTATTATATATACATTTTATGGTATTATTCAGTCGCGTTGATGTACATTGAATCTGTCGCTCCATTATGATCACTTGAACAGAGTGACAGAGTTACAAACAAATTAACAAACTCACTTTTGCATTTATAATAATAGTTAGAATACGGTTTACATTTTTAGTTGAGAAAAATGGAAACTTGTTTAAATAAAAAAAAAAGAAAATGTACGTAATATTTAGTAGTAAAATAACAGATGTCGTTTTTTTTATATCATAGGAGGCAAACGAACAAGGTGGGTCACCTGATGTTAAGTGATCATCGCCGTCCATAGATACTAGCAACACCAGGGGAGTCGCATGTTCGTAGCTAGTCTGTGTTTGAAGGGAGGGGGGAAAGGAGGGACTAAACGGGAGGTGAGTTTTCGGTGCTTTCACTGACCGAACGAAACGCTACAGTGCAAGCAGTGTTACTTCACGTCGGTGTTTCTGTGGTTCGGCTGATACTACCCCGGGCAAGCGGACCCTTACATACTGAAACCAGTTATAGCTTTAGCGTGGATCTACCACCTACAAAATGTACAAACTGTCGTATAACTTTAAGAGACTGTAGGTGGTAGAGCCACGCTGCTGCTATAACTGGTTTCAGCATGTATGGGTCGGCTCGCCCGGAGTAGTACCACCCGACTCACAGAAACACCGACGTGAAGTAACATTGCTTGCATTGTTGCGTTTTGTTCGGTCAGTGAGAGCGCCGGAGGCCCACCTCCCTATCCTCCCTTTCCCTTCACCCGCCCCATTCCCACCAACACAGGCTGGCAACGCACTTGCAACTCCCTTAATGTTGCAGGTGTCTATGGACGGTGGTTATCACTTAACATCAGGTGACCCACCTGTTCGTTTGCCTTCTATGATATAAAAATAAAATAAAAAAGACGCTCCTTTCCAGCTCATTCTTATACGTGCCTATGTATTTAATAGAATACAGGCTTCTGTTTTAAGCCTTAATGATTTACTCTATCACATATTTCTTACTATATATACCTAACATAGTTAAGTGTTCTTGGTAATGCCTTGAGTGTTAACTCTTTTAAAATTTAGGATAGTTAACTCTGAAGAAAATAAAACGAATTCTAGAAATATATTTATTTATCTGGCGTGTTTTTGAAACTTCTATGATACACAACGTTATGGATTCATGTTAAAAAATAAGTGGAAAAGAACATAACCGATCTAGTAGCACAAATATAAAAAAATAACAGAGGAAATATTTAAAATACGTATGCGTAAAAATATAATTAGGATATATTTCAATTTTCCCTTAAATTTAAAAATAGCGCCATCTGTTGACCAGTAGCAAACTACACAGAACAAAGATAGTAAAGTTTTATGTTGAGAATATTCATAGAATATATTTATAAGTCTCGTTTTTATGTAAAGCCTGTTTATAGTCATACACTTGATTATGACAATAGTGTAATTTAAAACATTCTATGCTTTTGTTAACTTGTACCATATTTATTTCATTGTTATTGAAATAAATAAATACAAAAATAATATTTTAAATAAAAAAGATAATTCCTCATATTCACGCGTTCATACATATAAGTTCATCAATTTTGAAAGTATTTGTACTGATTATTTATATATGTTTCTTTAGGATTCCAACAATTTGTGATTTTAATAATTATAATATTTTCATAAACTTTTTTTCCAAGAAATATTTACATATCATATTATTATATCCGTAACCTCTGTAAAATGAATATAAATGAATCATAATTGAAACTAATTAGATGGGATTGTTCCGAATTCTTAATCTAGTACGTACTAGTACTATACAATCGTAAATCAGATTTAGCTGTTATTCGTGGTATTTAATTCGTTTTAATCACTTACTACGCCAATATACTGACGTGGAATATTTTAGAATAGAGTAATAATTTTGTTATATTATGGATTACGGAATTCTACTAACACATCGTATACTTTCAACCTATTTCATTGCATTATTATTAACTGTAGTTATGTTTATATTTATTATACAATTATTACAACACGTAAAAACGTATCTGAAAATATAGCATCTACAGGTAAATATTAAGCCAGCCTTAAGTCGTCGATTGTTGTCTACGTCAGCGGCCAAGAAGGCACTTTCTTTTGTTCGCACACAAAGGGCAGTGTTCAAGGGCGGCCCGATGGTTGTCTGTGCTTGTTTGTATAGCCACCAATATCGCAGATTAAAGACATCGTTCTCTATTGTACTCTGTTTATATCTTTAAGGTTGAGGCGCCACCGCCGCAAAATAAGAGTAAACGTTTACACAATTTTGTTCCGTATTACTTCAATAGATGGCGGTGTACTATTTTTTATTTTACTTTCCTAATTATTCGGTCTTGAAGAACTTTGTAACCAATTTGCTATTGTTGTTTTATTATACTTATTCGACACAATAGTTATTCAGTATATATATTATTATGATGGATAATTAAAAATAATAATAGTAATTAGAGTCACATATTGATCGTTAAGTAATGCTGTTATATCGTCCAATAATAACCATTATGACTCCGAAAAGTACGTTGTTTTTAGGTCAAATATTCTATACTAAGGCCAATATATATGCAATTGCAGTTTTAAGATAAACTTTATCAAATAATATTGGCAAAAGACTACATAACCTATTCGTTGCACGAGCCAAGTCGTACTGACGACCTAAAAAGCGCTAAATGACCTAATGACCTTAGTAAGAACTACACGCAAATTAGTGCATTAACTTTTGTAGAAATCTCTGACTACATTATTAGTAAATCTTGATGAATACAAAGAAGATTAAAATTTTAAACAGCCTCATCGAAAATTAAAACGTTAACAGATGTCAATTTGAAAGAGGACATTAAAATAAAAAGATAAACTTGTGATAGTCGTCAATATTGTCTTGAATTTGATTTTTATTTTTATTTCAAAATTACTATGGGAATATCAGATGTTGTTAATTATTTTTATTGAAAAATAATATACATACATCATTCTACTTTTAATACACTGTAATGAAGGCAATTCAATTTATCTTTGTATATAACATTAAATTTATTTTTGCGTACAAGTCTATATTGTGACATAAAAAAGAACGTGAAAATGTGAGAGGAGTCGATATATGGGTATTTTATGTGAGTCGTTTAGCGTCTCACTCATTATCTCCACGTTTCTGAGCACCTTGCAAGTTATTTATTTTTTCTCGTATATCCTCTACAATGGTAACGGTTTTACGAATGGCGTGGCTGTATAATTCATTTACTAGATAGTTCTTTGAAATAAAATAAATTATTCTTTATTCCATTAATTAAATTTTTTTATCACCATTTGTTTTTTTTTTATTCCATGTTTGGTTTCCTGAACGTATTAAATATTACTCAGTTTATATCGTATGTTTTTATCTATTATCTGATAGTTAATTAAATGTAGTATACAATATTTACTAACACTTAATATTCAATTATGAGTTTTCATGTTGCTAACGCAAGTCATAGTAAGTTTAATTGTAACCACGGTTTGTTTCATCAAACTAAACCGTGAAATTTAAATGGAACATATTTATTATTAAAGCATATTTCTCAAACCCAATAAAACATCTTGCTATATTATGTCAGTTTCGGTAGAAAGAAATTGTTTACTGAGCCAGTTTGAAAAAGTTATGATTTTGTTAAAACATGGTTATTATTTAATAATTTTAACAAAACATATTAATACTTTTAACTGACCACAAACACGCATCACTTTTACGCAGGTTTCAATAATATTCTATAAACGTACAGTGATAATTTGTACAGAAAATAAAGACAGAAACTAAAATAAATATTGTGTAGTCGGTGTCGGGTCATGTCTGTGGGTGGGCGCTGAGAATCGAAGGGCAGGGTGTGGGGTGTGCGGACATGCGGGGGTGTCGCGGCTCACTTGCCGGCTGGCAGTGCTCGCCCGACCCCAAACCCGTGCGGATGTCCTATTAGACAAGCCTCTCACACCAGTTTCCATACAGAACTCAGCTCCGTTACATAATATCTTAAAAGGGCATATCATACGAAATAGTGATAAGGCTTCTTTCTGTGATCAATATAAATTTTGCACGTTTTATAAGCGTAGTTAGTTTAGAGTTACGTAAGCCGCCGCCGTCCACGAAGCTTTGCTTGCCACCGCTTATTGTGATATTCGGTTGTGATATTATATTCGTTTAGGCTAGCTTTTTGCTCTTAGTGTCGATGTTTATTGTTATAGTAGATATTTGTAGCGAGTTTATGTAACGGAGGTGTTTTGAGCCGCCGTTTGCTTTGTGGAAATTGACTGTTACTTGTTGATTGGGGCATCATTATCTTTTTGAGTTATTTGGGTCGTGGTAAGCTTTGGTGTGGAGTGTTAATTCGGGTTAGAGTCGCGCGATACTTGTTGATCTGGTGAGGATGCGCGCGTAGCGCTCCCGAGTGTGGCTCGTCACGGATTCGCACGGCTGGTGGCGGCGCGCCACGCCATCTGGCGGCTGCGGCGCTCCGGCTCGCAGCCCGCACAAGACTCCAATGACCACGAACAGACTAACCACTTGTACGTTCCTTCTCTGTCTCTTCTCTCATTATCTGTATTGCAAGCTTCTGTTTATCATTCACACCAATCCTTATTTTTGTTTCATTATATATTTTGCTGGTCTCCGTATCTTTCGACTAAGTACCACCGGGTTCCATTTGGTCGCTAGTGTCAACAATATTTTTAAAACCTTTAGTACGTTTGCACCACATAGTTGCCTCATTATTCAATACATCGTCCTTGGTACTAATTTTGCCAAGTTCTTCATTAATATTACTGAAACGAAATTGATCATGAAATATCTACGTAAACAGTTTTAATTTCTTATTAAAAAAGGTACTATACAAACAAACCTCGGTTATAAAAGCAGCCGTAGAAGTCGAGTATTTGCGTAGAGTCCAGTAAAATCTATTTTCAGCGTCGCTCCTTTATATTATTTTTGTTTCCCTTTCTCCCGTCGGTAGTTCAATCCCGCTTTATATTTCCACTTTTCACATTTCACATTGCAGCCGCGGTTTCTGTGCCGTTTTCATCGACGACTCGTACATGAATGCCTGTCATAATAAATGTTATTCCCACAAATGTTGTTTTATTTTGCCTTTAATGTCACCAACCGTAACCTACGAACAAATATATGCTTACTAGTTAGTTAATGTGTAATTGATGTTTAGAAATCGTACTTTAGTTACACTCATTCATTGGTCCCTGTTTGCAAAGAGCTTAATGGTTTTGTATGGCGATGAAGCGGCAACTTCTAATATTCCTCAGTTTGAAAATTGAAGCATAAGTATGCGATCGGTTGAGATTGAGCAAATTTTCTTCCAGATTTTACATAATACAATCTGCTGCTATACAATCAGAAAAGGAAAAGCCAGTGTAAGGAATATAACTAGTATTAATGGATAGAACATATAGATTAAGACTTATTTATTATACAATGACTTTTTTTGTTATTTAGGAATTAGCTGAGCCAAATTGGTTATCACTGTTTTCAATTGTATTTTTAAACGCGAAAAAAATTAATAAAAGTGGTACCCGATTGCAGCCACAACTACCGCTTCCAATTGTGAAACTATCCACGGGCTCACTGAAATATATACCCAGATTATATGTGTTTTTTTTCATTAGCCTAGAACCCGTTCGTAGCATCATCTATCAGGTTCAATTAAGATAAAAACTAACCTACATAAAACTAAATAAATGTCTCTACAACTTACTTTATCATAATTATCTTCACTTGTACTAAAACCTTTTTATACTCCACTGTATCTAAGAAAAATATATGAACACCGCGTCGAAGCGTCAAACATCGCGTCGAAGCGTCAACTGTCACTTGCTTGCAACTATTGTCTAATAGTTAGAAACTGTTGAAAACGAATTTTAAATATATTTCCAATATATTTTTATAAATAATCTCTGTACCATTCGCAACATAGTGCCTATCACCTTTTGGTAATTTATTTATGTTGATATGTTTCTATTGTAGATTATTCTACGTTGTTACACTGAATATTTGGTTGAATTCATAACGTGTATTTGTCACACTTGATAATGGCAAAATTGCCTACATAGACAGAGGTCATACCGGAAAGAATCAATTAAGCCTCCTTAATACATTATATTCATCCGAACTACGTCTGAGCTACCTGACTGCCGGTAAACGTTGCATTTATTTGTGCATATCGTACTTTTACAGACAAAAATATTGATTTTTAAATAATTTTAGGATGTTATTTTTCACTAAATTTGAAACGTTATTAAAATGGAATTATTATTGAAAGACATTTTCAGTACAAATTTTATCTTTCAGACTAATTCAGTTATTTACCCAATATTTAGACCGATTTATTGCTATAAAAATAATGTGTATAGAATAACTTAGCTATAAGAAACGACAGTTCGTCGTGACGCAATCGTGTTGTACGTCAACTAATGCGTATCGACAGGGACGTTGGTTCGAATCTTACCGATCACCCCTTTTATTTTCTTTTAAGATGCATAGAGTGATGAAATGTAGCTTAAACTGTTATCTAATCTTACTGCTTTATATAACACAAAGAAGAGTTACCAAATTCCGTTAAGAATTACATGAACTACAAATTTTTAACTTTCGTCTGTTATCCTGGAGAACCCCTTGTCTATTATGGCACAAAAAGTATACTAGATAATATAGACTTGTAATGAGTCAAGTTTATTACTGTGTCAAGTTTCGTCAAAATTGGTTCAGTACTTTCAGAGTAAAACGGGTTTTGATTCTAGACTTTAATCCTTTATCCTGGAGATCCCTTTGCGTTCTATGGAACAAAAAGTATATTTGATGTAATCTCGTAATATTAGTTATCACCATGTCAAGTTTCGTCAAGATTGGTTCAGTACTTTCAGAGTGATGCGTGTTCATAGGGACAGATAGACAGACAGACAAAAATTGTAAAAAGATTTATTTTGGCTTCTATATCGATATCACAGTCTACCCTGATTAAAATTTTCAAAAAATATTTAATGTACAGATTTCGACTTGTTACAGTTTTATTATAGCATAGATTAATGAAGCTTTGTCTTATAAATATAAGTCTGGATGCTAAAAATTAAAATATTTTCGATGCCCCAGAAAATTGGTGATAAAACGCTAGATTTTTTTATCTATTAAAACATGTGCCGCAGAGGAAGGTTTTGTATTAAACACTATTTATTAAAAAACTTTCGTAGTAAAAATTACTTTCTCGGAAAAATAAAGAGTCTTATAAATAAATAAAATTTTGAAAATTATAACAATTACATATTGAGTAACAACATTTCCGCAAAAATATTAATTAAAAAGTAAGCTTACTACAACAAAAGTTAACAGGATTTTCTTTTTGTCGTGTGCCACAAAAAACTTTTCAACCACCAGTAATTAGAAAAAGTTAAGCAACCCCATTCATTACTACTCGAGTAATTATGAATACAATTAATTTCAATTCATGTAAATTCCGTACTTAATATATATTTGCATTTAGGCGTTCGCCGCTACTGTTGTCTCGGCTTTAAGGTTGATGAAAAATATGGAACAAACTTTGGTTTCAAGAATATGTACCTCTGTCTTAGTTAGTTGTGTATATTTTATATATATTATATAAAAAACATATATGTATATTATATAAAAAACACACAGTTATAAATATGGGAAGGCTAATGTTATTTTGCAATCTGCTTATTATATTTACCGTGGGGGAGAGCAACTGAGTGACTGAGTTTTAAGAATTCGGTATCTTTCTTCTGAACTCTCAATATATTCTTAATAATGTAATGTAATGTATATCTCAAAGCTTTGAAAATCTGGATTTCGTAAGAGACTGGCATGACTTATATACTAGAAACTGGTCATATCATGTTTCCGACATAGTAAAACCAGTAACAGTTTTTTTAGGTTTTACAATAAATTCCCAAAGCATATTACCCGATTTGCAAAGTTGTATGTTTTGGTTTTAGTCTCAATAGGCTGTTATAGCGTGCATTAATATGTGACCTATGTCAAAAAGATAAACCCGATTGAATTTCTTGCCAATTCTCGATTACTGGATTGTTTTCCGAACCAATGGTAGTTTTGATATTCATAGCCGTTTTTTTGTGGACTAAATTGGATAATTTTTTTTTTATTTTGATTGTAGTGATACTAGTGAGTAAAAACTAAAAATGGTAGGTTTTTTTATATCATAAGGAGGAGAACGAACAAGTGGGTCGCCTAATGTTAAGTGATCGCCACCGTCCATAGACGCTTGCAACACCAGAGAAGTCGTCAGTGCGTTGCTAGCCGGTGTTTGGGGAGGTGAGGAGAGGTGGGTCTCCAGCGCTCTCACTGTAACAATGCAATCAATGTTACGTCCGTTTTCTGTGAGAGGGTGGTACTACCCCGGACGCACTGATCTATTCATGCTGAAGCCAGTAATAGTTTCAGCGTGGCTCTACCACCTACATAAAATAATAGTGATAGAGTTAGGTTTCAGTATTCAGGTAATTACTATTATTACATAAAGTTTCATTATAAAAGTTTAAAGAATTACATGAATAACATCCAATCAGTTTTAAAACTTATGATTTCTATGGACGTTGGTTACAAAGTGTGTTTTTGATAAATATTGTTATTGAGAAATTGTCTGTAAAATCGGTGATCGAAAGTAAAATATATAACCTAGCATTCATATTCAGACATCCTGTATTTAAAGAATACAAGTTTATTAGGACATATAGTGGTAGTACTCTTTTGTGGAGTAGCGATATATTTAGAAATCATAAATACATTTTTATTAATGAATGTATCCACCATGAATATGAGAAATGTATTCAATTAATTTATAAAATTAAGGTCACAGAGCGAATATTTCCACATGGGAATATTATTTTATGTCAGCTTAATAAATGCCTACTTACTTAATGAAAGCAATTTTTTGGTTGGAAACTAAAGTTATGCCGTCATAAGTTAATGTAATACAACACTCATATTTGATACTAATAGATAGTCGCTACTTTCTTTATTAAACTTAATAATATATGGGACAGAGGAATAATATAAAATTCACGCAGCTTACATCATTTTCATACATCGTAGACCGCACAGTTCGTATGAAAATCTTAGTTTTTTTAAAACTTTAATACTAAATTAAGCTATTGCAATATTTTTGATGTTAAACATCTATAGGAGGATGATAACCTGATTGTTGTCGTGGTGATGCAAAAAGCGAACTTTGCAGCATTAACGAAATACTCAAAAACATTTGCAACCGTATCTGTATA
The DNA here is from genome assembly GCA_014332785.1 of Antheraea mylitta. Classification (NCBI taxonomy): domain Eukaryota; kingdom Metazoa; phylum Arthropoda; class Insecta; order Lepidoptera; family Saturniidae; genus Antheraea; species Antheraea mylitta. The sequence goes on from JACEII010000030.1 coordinate 4,588,943, forward strand.
AACCTAAGATTCAAACTATTTTGTCGCCCACTCGTTCTACTAGTGTTACGTGGCACGCGTTGTTGATCTAGCGCCCTTTGATAAATGCCGCCAAACACACCGCTCCTGCGCCTAGTAGAATTTTTGTATTTAATAAAAATGATCATTTATGTAATAAAATAAGTAGTCTTTATTTTATGGAACCATTTTATAATCCTTAATCTTTTCATTACGCCATAGCTGATTCCTATTTAATCTGTTCTTTTATGCATATTACTTATTCAAAACAATTTCGATGTTTCACATCTGTCAGTAGTCCCGTGATGGCTCAATTATTATTTTTTTATATACAAGGATTTTTACGTTATAAGTGGCTATGAAGTAAAACAAAATAGATCTAAGTCGGTAATAGTTTTTAAATGAAGCGCGCATAACCTCTATATTTTTTTGTATAGATTAAAATATTAAATGAAGTTTAGAAGTAACTCCGTAACTAGTAAATCGGGCTATGAAATAACAAAGATGGTAAAGCGAAAGCAAGTTGTACATTAACGAAAAACCGACCTTGTCCTGACCTTGACCAGCAACGCGATAAGTCGAAAATTTCCCTGTGATTTCTGAATCGCGTGTTACAAATGAACACGGTACATAGGTTTTAGCGAATCATGTACGACTTGCATACGCGAATAAATCATAGGATTGATTGTAGTCTTTACCTTTGATATATTATATATATCTTTTATTTAATACTCAGTGATGTGGTCGATCCAGAATTAAAAAAAGACAAACGATTTAATTTATATAATATATATATTATATTGATATAATTCGTAAAAAATAATTATGAATACAACAACAATATCTCATTAATATTTTAAATATCTTGTCCTAAATTACCTTGTTTAAAGAGGTTACTGATTTGTACCTTTTGATGTATTATACCATACTTTCTTGCCTTTTTCACATTTTAATCGGTTTTATATGATTTTTTTTATTTGTAATCAAGTGATATCACACGCAACTGGATGGATTTCTATTCTTATCTAATATATTATCTCATTTAATATTCCTACTAATATTGTAATGCAAAACCGTTTGTCTAACACAGAAACGAGACAACGGCTTAATTTTTTTTTTTTAAATATCTGCTGTTGGCTAGACGGTCTGAGCTTCACCGGGCTTTTAGGGCGAGCACTTAGGGCACTCAGCCGAATGGCAACAAGCTCTGATTGTTAGAGTCGGCCACTCGGCTTAGGCTGTTGCCTACAACGCGAATCAAAATAAACTAACCATTTAAACTACGCTAAACATACATGTATACTCTAGTGAGGCACATATGTATACCTTCATATGTATATAAGGCGTACATATATACAAAGTTTGATAGATTTAGCTAAGGTTAAATAACCAAAAAAGGAAAAAGCGTTCCATACAGAACTAGTGTACGTACCGTGTAAGTGTACACGTGTGTAGAGTGCAGTGTGATGTGTGCAGGAAATTAGTAAGCGCGGTGTCATTATATTGTGCTAGTAGCATGCTTCAGGCTTTCGTCCATGGGATCGAACCTAGGCCTGAGATGCTGCAGAGGGAAGCCGCGGCGGGTGTGCGGGAGCAAATTTAACCGTCCGACCACGGCAACGTAGTCAGTCGTTTCACGAGCATGGGTACTAGCACGCTCTACTTAAAGAGTCGTCGGTATATAAATAATTCGCGGTTATATCGTCTGGGGTGTCAAACATATACTTTACGGGCAGTAAGATATTGTTTGGGCCAATTTGCTAATGGATTTTTGATCGCCAATAACGGGTATGGATGGTCTCATTCAGACCAATCCATATTATGTATGTATGTTTATATATGTAAATTATCTATATTGCGCTGCAGCCAACATAAGAAACTATACTTTAACAAATCGTAGAACATAGTTACCTATTACGTTATATTGGTGTTATACATACAATGACATTTCACTAGTTACTACATTGGAAGACTGTTGCTTTATACAGCCTCTTCTGTTAAACTTTAAATATATACAAAACTGTACATTGTGCCGAACAATATTATTTTGTAACGGTTGGTACATTTATATATGTTTCGTGGACGGCGCGGCGCTACAATAAAATCGTCCCTGAGCTTCACGATCTGGGCATAAGACCATCGTTACGTCTCACCATGCTTATCCTGTTGGTTAGAGAGGGTTCAGCGGTGTTAGCCTTGATACCACCGGGAGTTTGCTGCCTACACCACGAGACAATAGTGTCGCCGTCATAGCGGCTGAATTAATTTACATATCACGTCCGCTTGTACAGTCTTTTTGTCACGGAAAAATACATAGTTCCTGTGTATTAAATTTTTTTAATATTCATTCGCATTTAGTATATTTTAATTGCGAAAAAACGTATCATTAATCATTCACACTTAAACGGATTGATGGATACCAATTTAATTGTGACACAGAAGTCGATTATGTCGTAATACAGAGATTAGAATTTTGAGGGCTAGATAAAACTTTTCTGCGTTCTCACATGATATGAGATTCGTTCCTCTTTTATCCACATTCAACACTATATTTCGTATCAATAACTAATAAAAACAAGTAGCTAATTAGTAGCTTAATTGTACTTTTACTCTGGACAACTGTGCGTGTGACTTCGTCCGTGTGGAAACAAACGTAAAAAATCAGTGATTAATAAAATCACCTAAATGTATCAAGTCCATTTATTTATCTACTTTTCTCTCGTACTTAAGTCACGTCGTCATTAAAGTTACATTAAGTTTTGATAGAGAGAACCGATTTTAATGAAACCAAGACTAAATATTACACGAGGCTTTATGATTTTCTTGGTGAAGTTTCTTTTATCGTTTTAACGTAGTAGTTTAGCAGTGATGTGTGTTTATACAAATAGACAGACATTTTAAAAAATGATTGAAATGTATTTTAATACTTATTCTAAGACATTTGCAACAATTTAATCACAAAAATCTAAAAAGTAAAGACACATTACATTTATTTTCTTATTATATGTATAGATGAAAGAACGCAATGTTTTTTTTTGTACGCTCTCCAACGTGTATAAAAAATTTCACATCATCAATAATCGGTCGAGAATTTAAGGTAAAGTCGTAATTAACAAATAAACATATGAAAACACTTTCTTATTTATAATATTAGTTAGGTTTTTCCACATTCCTTTATATGCAGTACGAATCAATTCGCAATATAAGGCTTTATAAAGACTTCGCGGAGGCGGTGGGAGCATCGCGTGGGAGTTGGAGAAAGGGTTGGCGTGAGAGTTACGATTCGCAATCGACTCACGTATACGAAACGGTCCCAACCGTCCAAACTACGATGCCTAGTTCAATTTAAAAATAGAAAGTGGTTTTCGATATAGATTTTCGATAAATATAAGACCGTTTAAGCTTGAATTTATTTTAGCTTTTATTTCTTTTCTTTTTTTTATTGAAGCACGACAACGTGACTGCACTATGCCTGATGTTAAGCATAGTACAATCCAAAAACATCGGCAACCACCGAGAGACAGATTATCCATCGCCGGTCGCCGCTGTCATTTCGGCCATAATGACGAAAGTCGCCCGGTACTGGATATGCACAGGCTGATCCCGAAACGCGACGCGCAGAAGCGAGTCACTATGACGGACTTTTTCGCCATATACATGGTGGTTGCGACCCAGTCAGGCTGTAAAACCCTACCACCCCGCTCTCGCCATTGCCTCGTTCGTTGATCAGCAGGGTGCACCACGTGCAGGTGAGGTTGGCTTGGGTGTTTCAAGTCTTAAGATGTTACTCGACACCCCTTACACCCCATATTTCACTCGGTTTTAAGTATTACAAACAATAATATTACATATAGATTTGACTACATCATATATAATCCAAAATATACATATCACAGGTAAATAGATATCTGTGGTGGTTTCAACACTCATAACCGCCTTCGCAGGGTCTAAATGGAATAAAATGTTTTTGATTTTTAAGTACCGTCACCGTCCATAAAACACAGTAAGAGTCGCGCTTAAATAAAAAAATGTATATCAAATCTAATATTATAAATGCAGATGTAACTTTGTTTGTTTGTTAAGGTACTTACGCTACGTAACCGATTATCAGCAAAATTTTGTTTTGTCATAGATATAGAAAAGAACATAAGTAATTTCTCATACAGAATAACAATACTGTTCCCTAGAAATACATTCTTCTTCTTTTCGATGACTGAGTTATTTTTTGAACCGGTGGTAATTTTGACGTTCATAAGTGCCTTATTAGAACCTAAACTGAATAAAGTATTTTTGATTTTGAACATCAAATCTATATTAATGCGAGCAAATTCGCGAGCAAAAGCTAGTATAATATGTATCTGAATAATAAAAAAATAGAAAAACATTGAAAGCTACAACATCGTAGCGCGTAGGCGAAACACGTAGCGAACACCCACGCTATACGAAGTGCCGGAATGAAGGCACGAGCAAAACCCTCTTCAAGTTTTCATTTTAATAAAACATTCTGTATGGAATTACTAATCCAAATTTAATTATTTCACAGAGAATTTACTCCTCTATTTTACAGTGGTAGGTGGTAGAGCCCCGCTGAAGCTATTTTTGGTTTCAGCATGAATGGGTCGGCTCCTCCGGGGTAGTACCACCCCTCTCACAGATAACCGACGTAAAATAACAGTGCTTGCATTGTTGTGTTTCGTTCGGTCAGTGAGAGAACCGGAGGCCCACGTCCTTTCCTCTTTCCTTTTTTCCCTTTTCTTCCCCTCCCCCTTCTCCCATATACAGGCTGGCGACGCATTGCGACGTCCCTGATGTCTCTAGTGTCTATGGATGGTGGTGATCACTTAACATCACGTGACCCACCAGTTCGTTTGCCTCCTTTGATATAAAAAAAAGTAAATTATATTAGAGTGATAATTTGTGGACGAAGGCTGATAATCACAATTAGTTATTTTAATTATTTCAAGGAATGTACAAACTGTAGTACATTGTCGTATTAAAAAAATAATTAAAATGTTAAACTTTCCCACTTCAGTAGATGGTAGAGCTACGCTGAAGCAATTTATTACGGGCTCCAGCATGAATGGGTTGGCTCGCCCGGGGTAGTACCATCCAACCCAGAGAAAACCGATGTGAAGCCCTGTACCTTTGAACCTTGTACTGTTGCATTTTGTTCGGACAGTAAGAGTGTTGGATACCTACCTTCTGCTCGATGCTACGCTCGCGTTAATGTTCATTTGATATATCTGTCGGGAACAGCGAACTTTTCTAGATCAACGTTACCTTTGTAAATAGTAAGCTCAAGCTGATGCTTGACATGATTCTCATTCTGGTTTTAATACATAAAGGCTATTTATGGTGGATCAATATGTGAATGATGGTGACGTTTGAGAATGACGCCTCTCTCTGTGCGTTCGCGAAAAATAAATGTAAATGTATATGTCTATAAAATATGTTATTGATAATGTAAAGATAAATCAGATCGAGTTTCTTGCCGGTTCTGCTCGATGACTGGGTTGTTTTCCGAACTGGTGGTAGTTTTGACTTTTTGTTTTAGTCTGCAGACTCTTGGTCCGCACCTTTTTTTTGCTTAGATGTAGTTTTTTTTTTTTTACGTAAAAATCGTATCCGTGAGCATATATATGTATATATATATATATATATTATTATAATTAGTAATTTATTAAATATTCACTGTTTAATTATTATTAACTTTTTTTTTAATGGTTTAATGATGTTATTGTTTTTATAGCGCTTGCAAGTACCTTATCAGGATCTACATTTGACAAAGGATTTTGGATTTCTATTTTAATTCTTCCTACGTCCCCCTGACAACGTGTATGTAAAGTTCCATGAAGTTTAGTTGAGTTTTTAATGAAACCGTAATAAATAAATAGGCACACGTCCACACTTTTAAGATTAGATAGTAACAAGAAAATATTTAATACCTTTAAACGAGCAATTCCTGTAAATTTTTATATTGTTATATATTCAGGATCTCAGAAACGATGTCAGCGATTTTCGTGAAATTTTGTATGTAGGTGGTTTCAGGGACGATAAATCGATCTATTTAGATTTCATTCATAGAAAACTTTTTATCTGAGTTTTCAGGCAACGAAAAAATATAGCTATAATATAAAAGCAAATTTCGCTGCCGCTGTCAAAATATAAATAGCTCAAATGGAAATTAGCCTTTTTGTTCTATTTTTTTAATTAAAATGCTCTATTCTAATCAAAATCATAATACAATTTATTTAATTTAGGCCCTAAGAAGACGTTTATGAATGTAAAAGCTACCACCGGTTTGGAAAACAACCCAGTCATCGAGAAGAATCGGTAAGAAACTCGATCTGGTTTATCTTTTTATATTATATATTTTTACAAAACATAAATAGTTAATTCGTTTTTAGTGGATGCAAACGTATTAGCCGATTAATTTAGCTCAGATAGCGCGAATTTCATGTATCAGGCAAGCCCAAGCTGAGGTGTGCCGTGCACCCTTGAGCCAGTTGTCAAAAAAAATCGTCTGAGTGCCTTAAGCGCTCGCCTTAGTAATCCGGTGAAGCTGTTAAGACTTTGCTAGGTCATTAGCGTAGTTAGATCGAAAAAAAAAACAATTAATTTCGATGCATCTGTTTATACTTAACTCATAAAGTGATTTCTTAGGAGAAAACTGATTAGGAGGATCAAAGGATCTCAATGTTTTGACTCGTCTATTGTTAAGATTCAGGATTCTAAGTATTTCTTAAGCTGTGAGATGTTTATTGTTCGTGCAGTAGGAACATTTCTTCATTGGGACTGTTTTATAGGATTGAAGAGGAATATCAGATGTTCAAATTTAAATTACTTGAAATAATAAAAACTCTGTCGTGAAATTTTGTATACAGTTTACTAGTTTTTATCTTATACCTTTAAACGAGCAATTCTTGTATATTTTTATATTTGTATATATTCAGGATCTCGGAAACGGCGTCATCTATTTACGTGAAATTTAGTATGTAAGTTATTTCGGGGACGATAAATCGATCTGATTTATCGTCCCCTATAGATAGATAGATTTCATGTCATTTCATGTCATAGATTTTATGCATAGAAAACTTTTTATCTGAGTTTTCAGGCAACGAAAAAATATAGCTATAATATAAAAGCAAATTTCGCTGCCGCTGTCAAAATATAAATAGCTCAAATGGAAATCGGCGTCTTCGAAAATCTGTCTGACACCAGTTCGAATCCGAGTGACAGCAAAATAGATCTTTTTTTAATGTTTTTTATTGGTACAAAAATGCTAATTTTGTGGGGCAAACCTAAGTTTATTTTAATTTAAAAACGTTTTTTAAAGAAACGAGCTAGGCTCGGTCGTCCTGTTACTAAAAAAATACTCACAAAGTAACAACTTATAATTTGTAACATACTAATAAACGGGAAGGCGCTTATAAAATATATAAACCTTAATCCATCATACACTTAAAGTTTCCTTCGATACTCCGTGCTAACGACCGTAGCAAAGCTTATATTCTCACGGTCCCCTTACCGTCACGTTCACATACCTTTTAAGGAAATTGTTTCTTGAACATAATATTAAACTTTGTTAAGACTTGGAATCTATTAGGGTGTATATAATATTAATTAGGGTGTATATAATATTAATTAGTTGATTCAGACCCTTGCTTTACAGTACTATACAACAATAATATCACTTATTTACAAATGGATAAAGTAATAAATCAATAGAAATAAATATCTAGAAAGCAACTAATATGATAAAAAAGCTTACAGAAAACAGAAATATTAGAAATCTATACTAATATTATAAAGCTAGAGGGTAATGTTTTTTGTTTGATTGGATGCGTTAATCTCAAGAATTAGTGTCTGATTTGGAAATTTCTTTCAGTGTTAGATAGCTCATTTATGGAGGAAGGTGTATATCATCACGCTAAGACCAATTGAAATAGAGCAAAAATGAATAATGTTTCAAAATTTTTATTTCCTTTTGAGAGTTTCCGTTGCGTGTTAGCGTTAGCCCAAAGTAACTATTTAACGCGGACGCAGTCGCGAATAGTAGTTAGTAAATAATAAAGCCAAACTAAAAGTAATCACGGGTGTGAAAAATTATACAAAATAAAACTTTAGGATCACTTCACAATTGACGAATAAACGTTTCATTATAATATAATAGAAAAAAAAGAAGTTAAAGGAATAATCACTTCCGATAACTCCATAATGTGAAAAGAACAATGTATTCCATGCTATTGACAATTTTTTTTTCGAACTAACTACGCTATTGACCGAGCAAGGTCTTAACAACTTCACCGGACTACCCATGCTATTGACAATAAACCATGAAAGATGCTAATAATGCCTCTAAGTTTCAAATACAGTGTCATAATCAATATCTGTAAACATTTGTTTACGATGTCTTCAATGTAATCATTTCATTCAGAATTTGCAGTAGAAGACTTTATAATTAAGTATTCATAATTGTTAGATAGTTTGTCTCCAAATGTAATGATAATCAATGTATATCTATACTAGTAATATTATAAAGCTGAAGAGTTTGTTTGTTTGTTTGGTTGAACGCGCTAATCTCAAGAACTACCGGTCCGATTTGAGAGTTTCTTGTAGTGTTAGATAGCTCATTTATCGAGAATGGTTATAGGCTACATATCACCAAGTTAAAACTAATAGGAGCGGAGCACTAATGAAGAATGTCTCAAATGGCTATTTTTAGAGCATCCACTGCGTGTCAGTGTCAGTATTATATGCGTTGCCATGGTAACATGATAACATTCTATCGGAAATATTATTAGGGTTCATTTTGTGTTTCTGTTCAAAAGTTTATTCTACGTTATTTTTAATTCCAATTTTTGATTATAAGTAATACGTTGCTATCGCAAATATTTATAAAATCTATTTTGTGCTGCTATTCTAAAAGGTTAGTAGTATTAATATTCGTCCATCAATACAGGCGAAGGAATTAATCCATACTGCCAATTCTGAAGTTGTCAATATAGGTAGTTCTTATGTATTTTCTATCCAGTTTTCTTCTATGTATAAGTTAATATAAAGGTATAAGTGCCAAATCTTCTATATAATATTTCGTAAATTTTTATCGTCTTAATTTTCAAGACCCCAGAATACATGCTCCGTGGTATTATTTTTCATTTATTTCACTTATGCACAATTAACAAACCATATTACATAAAACGCCTTCAATTTAACACAATATAGAGTCAAATAACACAAGATTATGAATAAAATACAAAATCCCCTACATGACAGATTGAAATACCGCCAAAAACTCCTCAAAAAGTTTATTCTACGTTAGTTTTGTTCCGAATTTTTGGTTTGTGATATATTATGTATTATAAGAATATAGTGTATGTATATAATATTGAAATAAATACTTTTTGATGAATACATATATCTGCGGTGCTACAAATATCAACATATTTTTTTAATTCTGTCGATATATCTGTTTGTTTATTTGTTCCGGGTAATCTCCCAAAATGGCTGAACTTATTTGAACGGTTTTTTTTTTCTTGGAAATGACTACGCTATTGACCTAGTAAGGTCTTAACAGCTTCAACGGACTACAAGTAATATTTGAACGGGAATTTTACGGGCAAATAACTTACTAATTAGCTGTTTTATTTTGAACTAGCAAGTTTAGCAGACGATACCCGCTCTAATAATAAGACAAAGTATACCTAAACCTTGCCCAAAAATCATTTTATATATTGGTTAAAATGGCATGAAGATGCGTTTTTAATCTTATCGCGAACAGACATATAGACAGACGTGAAACACGACTTTGTTGATACTATGTTGTGATGAACTGTTATCCGTGCATTCGTATGTGTGAAATTGACCAAAAATATGTTGTTCACTGTAAACATGCGCGTGTGACGTACATTGTACTGGACTCCAATAATAAATATAATTGAAAGTCATATGTTTATATGTGATTTAAATTATAGCAAGATATATTAATAACTTGATTATATCAACAATATGGACATATTATATCTATATAATAAAAGATTGAACACATATTGTTCGATAATGTATAGCTTAATATTTACATTACTTTCTTATATAGTGTAAGTGAGCACTGAGGGTGACACATAGATAGTAGTTTAAAGTTCCAGCTATGTGGCTTATTATAAATTCCATCCCATTGGATACACTATTAGTATTCACATATATAGTGTACATGTTACCTGTTACTGTAGATGATGTGCGTGTCATACTTACAAATATTTTTGAAAGAGTATTATTGTTATTTACACATCTAATAACAATTTTAAATTTATTTAATACATTCAAAAAACGCGTGCGGAGCCGCGGGTAAGAGCTAGTCACTAATAATAAGCGACTTTATTCAATGGATAAATACACTTTAAAATGAATGCTAGACAATATTAAAGGTTAGAAATGTATTCTTAGTAAAATATATTATCAATTTACATAGATCACAAGGTCTAGCCACAAGGTGTTCTGTGCTCAAATATTGATTTATGTAGGTAGCCATTACAGCGAGGCCGACACGCGATTACTTTGGAAAGTGAAAGTGAATGAACCCTTCTATCGATGAGTCGCACCAATACAGTCTATGATATAACCGGATTTTTAAATGAAATTTCATATAGGCTATGAAATTTGGATCGGGAACCCTTTTTGCGTGACGAAAATGGTGCAATTAAACACTGTGTCCGATAGTGATGAAAACATCTATTTTCGTTCGATCATCGAAGTTAAGCAATGTCAGGCGCGGTCAGTACTTCGATGGTTGACCGCCTGGAATCACCGTGTAACATTGACTTTATAATTAAAATATTTTAATGTAATACAAAATTATCACTTACATCGTGTTTCTTCAAGATACACCCTGGTTTTTTATTTATCAAGCGCTTGAATGGCATGAGTACGGAAACAAACGAATATATAATTTTCAATTAGCTTAACTATACATATAACTGACATCAAATACAAAAAGAAACGTTCTACTACTTATAATACATACCTACCGTCATAAGGTAAAAGAGAGGATCTAACTAAAAAAAAGGGGGGAAATTGAAAAATTCTGCACCATTAACGAAGTACGACTCGGTTGATTTTAGCTCAAATATAATATCAGAACATAAACTTATAAGCAAACGAAAAATATCTATGAATTGCACCTATTTTGCCTTGATTCCGAATATATATAGAACGCAATATTGCAAAAAATGCCAGATGCGTCCCTCTTTGGATGACAGAATAAGTTCCGTAATAATATTGCTAGCAAACAAGACTTATGAGGTTTTCCTTCGTGCTACTTTTACAACTATTGAAGATTATTTATTTTATTATAAAGTGAATAACTAGCGTTTAAAGAAAAGTTGAAATAGGGAATTCCTTGTGAAAACTTTGTAGGCAATATTTATGATATTCTAATATTAATATTCCATGTTACGTTTCCGTATTCACGTATATACAATTACCTAGCTGTATTAGGTATGATCTCTCTAAAAGCGTCAGGATTAGGTTGCTAGATTAGACTGTTCCCTTATGTATAAACAAGCTAATATGTGACTTCGTCTGCGATGTCCTACGCAAGCACATCACAACACTTACCCCACTTCTCTACGGGCAGAAAATACATACAAATGCGCGTGTAGTACTTCTAAAAATCGTAGTTTCTTAAAATTGTAATAGATGTATATTAAATAAAGATATCGGTATATTTATTTTGAAAAATGATAAGTCTCAAAGAGGTAAAAGTAAAAAAAATGATTTAAATGTATCCAATTGTTTTTGTTTTCGACGACAGGTTCAACCATCCGGTAACATCGAGTTTAACCGATGATCAACGCCGCCTTTTAATTACTATTGTTTTGTAACCGTTTTCTATTGTAGTACCCGATTAGGCCTCCCACGGCAGCGGCTCAAGCCTAGGTTCGATCCCTCGGTAGGGAGCCCTTGAGTGCGTTGCTTGCGCGATACGGTGACACACAAATATACATCACTGCTACAACACTACACGATCACCCCCACACACGTGCACGCCTACACGCTTACACATGAAAGTGGAAGGGTTTACTTTTTTCCCTTATCGAACTGAAAAACTCTCAATTTTCCGATAATAAATATATGCAGGAGTTGTTGAGGCGTGTATGCTTGGTACACATATACGTTTCAGCAACTCATACATATATGAATAGTTAGCTAGGTTAGCTAAGATAGGTCGCGATTTTGCATGCAACAGGCAACAGCCAAGCCGAGGTGTGCCGTGCACCCTTGAGCTGGTTGCCAAAATTCGGCTGAGTGCCTTAAGCGCTCGCCTTAGTAGTCCGTTGAAGCTGTTAAGACCTTACTGGGTTAATAGCGTAGACATTTCGAAAAAAAAAAATCTATTGTAGTAAGACATAACATCGACCAAACAATTCTAAGCGTAAATGCGAAGTAACATCCACCCTAATTTCTAACAATGAAACAAAGAAACACCTTCATCAATCAAATTTGAATGTGCTATTTTTTTTTTTCTAAATGGTAACGTAATTGGTAGATCAAACAGAATTATACATAGGATATAGCTCTATTGTGTAGAGACGTAAGTAAACAAACAGTAGATATTGGTCCCGTCTGCTGGCATTGTTTGGCGCCCGTGTGGCTACTTTGACACTGTAAACAAACCTCGATACGTTTCACAATATGCCTATTTGAACACTGTCGGTGTTATTACAAAAAAGTTAAACACGTTTTGAACGCTTGCTTTAAAAAGATCTCTCAGTGAATGGTCGCCGTCTTGCTCTTTTGTCTCGCTTTCGTTACACTTGCGAAAAAAGGATAACGCGATCTTACTCCGGACGAGCGCGGTGAACTTCGTACGAAACCTTTTTTAAACCAAGTATTTAACTTTTTTGGTATAACACCGTGTATGTTTGCGTACAACGTTAAAGAAGATACAATGATTTAGATGTGGAAATTCATTTTAAAATAAGTTTAGACTTCTTCAACGCCTTTATTATCAAGTAAATGGTAACTTAATCCAAGTCTTCCCTGCGATCTTCCCATCTTCGAAACTGTCTTCCTAGTTTCCCTTTTATGTTTCTTGTAAAACAATAACACTAAACAGAACAGAATAGAAAGAGATGGAAGAAGCCTTTCCCAAGGGAGGACAAACAAACTGAGTCGTGAATGTCGATTTATTAAAGTACCTAATTTATAATGATGTAACTTTTATTGAAATGAATTGATCTTTTATTGATTTGATTTTATTAAATCATTAGTAACCACCCTTATCGGTAGTTATTTTAATATCGATGCTACCTGTATACAATATTTCACTGCAAACGGTTCCACAGTTTAATTACAAAAAGTTACCAACAAACATGCAGACAAAGATACTTTCATCTTTATAATATTAGTCTGGTCATCGGTAATATGTAAAAATGTACAGGAAGATTGGTAACAAGTAATAATTAATACTTCTCTTTATTTTATTGAAGTAGGTTTTACTTTGCGGAAATCCATCATTAAATATTATAGTTGATGTTACTTTGCACTTTCACGTGAAATTGATTGACCACTACTACGTTTCACTACAACTACAACTTTTCAACAAGATTTTAAAGCAATGCTATTTCTTGCGCAGTATAATTGGAGCCTCGTTTTCTTCTAAATTCCATTGCGAAAGGGTACTTTTTTATTCAAATTATTATAATATACATAATATAAGATTTCGTAGGTCGGTATTTAAAGTATTTAAACAACGCGAAACGACATTGACCACATGATGAAGATTGAACTGACAGCTCGAAACAAAATGCGTTTTATTTGATTAGAACAGCAATACACACTTATAAAAATGTACAGAACAAAACGCAATCCATTCAATCATTTTAAAATCAATCACTCTTTCTTTTTAATTATTTCATTAGTTAATGAAAACTTACTGGGGTTGGAGAAAAAAATTACGCAACAGTCATTAAATTAATGGTAGCATTAATTTTAATGGGACATTAACTAATGCAAAACTAACGGCGGCTTTCTTGCAACTGACTGTAATCGACGCATAGGTCTGCGCAAAAATTGTATAAATTCTTCATCATCAGCGGAAAATAAATAAAAAAAAAAAACATTTTTATCTCGGAAAAAAGTAATACAAAATTATCAAATAACACTTCACGACGCGTTTAATCGCCCTAAGTAGTTCCCACAGAGCATTTAACATAGATCGTTGTATTTAGCTCTTTAAAATGTCACTATAAGAGGCTTGAAGGATTAAAAAATATTGGCCTAAACAAAACTTTATGAAGGTTACTTTATGGTAATTTGCCAAACGGTATTTATGTTGATCGAATTAGAAATATGCTACCATAATTACCAATATGTATGTGCTTTATCTAAAACATATAAGTTAAAATTATCATATACCATAATTTACAACGTAAGCTAATTGAATCGTTAATTAATTCGTAGATGATTGAAAACATCAATAAGCGTTTAAACGATCAAGTTTAGTCATAATGTAAGTTTGGGATGTCGTAGAGTCTGTTCACAGAATGAGGAGACCCCAACTGCCGCGCCGCTTCGCCCACAATATTGACTTGTCTATATTTAGACAGGCGACATTTCAACGAATCTATCAATTATTAGCTGCGTAATTTCTTATCTTATTAATATACATTATGTACAGAGGCAAAAACGTAAGCAACACACCGTTTGCCTCATTCCCCCACTGCAAGAAACACGTAAACGAAGTGTTAATTAAAACGGTTTTTAAAACTTGAATAAAGTTCATATTAGACGAACCTTTCATGATAATTTGTTTTTTAGGTAAGAACCAACTATGTAAGAAGAAAAATATTAAGATACCGAGTCGTCACGGGACGCCTGACAGATGTGAAACATCGAAATAGTTCGGATCAAACGAATCTCGAATTCTTGAATTCTCAAATTACACTATAGGTATGCGAGCTCAGTGCGGCAAGACAGATTGCACATGGCATCGCGTCGCCACATTTCACACACTCGCCACGCTAACAGTCAAGTTTACCCGCGCCTATAGATGTTTCACGTCAAAATATCGGTATTTGTTTACAAGTTTTGGAATAATGCGCACATAACAACGAATGTCTTTCATTTTATTTGTATGTATATAATAGAAGATAAACATGTTTGCGTCTTTCTTTCCTTTCTCTGAAATAAGCAAGAATGAAGATCGGTTTTATTCAATACCTTTTTTTTCGAACTGACTACGCTATTGACCCAGCATGGTCTTTACCAGTTTCACCGGATTACTAAGGCATGCGCTTAAGGCTCTCAGCCGATTGTTCATTCCCTTGACAATTTACAATCCCCAATTACATTACCAAATAGGTAGGTACCAACTAGATTTACCAAAGCTTGTAAATATTTCTTTTATGCCAGATATTTTGAAAATAAACCGTTTAAACATACCAGGAATTCAAACCAATCTACTGCATACACGCAAAAACCCCGCCGATAACGAAATTGCAAAACGTTTACGGCAAACAAAACGGATCCGAGTAGAAAGTTGCAGTTATAGTTCCCTTCTGTTTTTTACAAATGAAGCATAAAAGTTTTATTTACAAATGTAGCATAAAAACTATTTCTATTGTATATTGTATCTACAAAAGAGTTTTAATACAATTGTATTTAGAAATGTTTAAAATTTATGACTAAGAAAAGCCAATATTATTTTTATTAATAAATTTATCTAAATTTATTTGTATAAATCTAAAACTGGCCTTATTATATTAAGTTCTAATTTAGGATACATCTTCGTAGATTATGAATGTAATCATTTTGGATTGTAAGTATTGTCTAAATGTGTTACGACTTATTTTATCCTTACATACATTTTGATGTGAAACATCTATAGGCGAGGTAAACCTGTTCGTTTTTGGCGTGGCGATATGTGTGAGACGTGGCGACGCGATGCCATGCACAAGCGACTGTGCGCAATCTCTCTTGTTACTCATGTGTTTCACATTTACCAGGCGTCCCGTGACAGCAAAATTTTTTGTATTCATAAATAAATTATACATATTCATATAGTGAAAATACCATAAAAACAAAATAATGAATTTCTACGTATGAAGGTAGCTTACACGAACTAATATTGCCTTGTACTGCACTCATAATCCTAACGTATTTTAACCCAACGAGCGAGGATGACATAAAACGCGTCATAAAGCAGCTGAGAGGTAACAAAGCCTTCCCCAATTACTGGCTGCCGTCTGCGCAACGCCTACGTAATACGACACAACTGTGGCCCCAAATCCATTTTGCTGCATTTAGCCTAGTTAGCTGGATATAATCCCAGTTATTGTTCTCATAAAACTGTTGTGGTTTGGTTAATTTAAACGCTGTTTAATTGTTCCAATAATCAATGTTAATAATTTAAATTTTAAATAGTTTTTTATACTATAATTAAGATATAAAATTAATACTGCGTAATCCATACGCTTAAAACGTTCTGTGGTGCTCAAAGCAATAAATTGTAACACATATTTCTAACCGCTATATTTCACTTCAAATAGATCATCAAATAATTATATGAGCCTTTGAAAGGCCCACTTTAGAACCATAGGCCTATTCCCGAAGGAAGGTATGGGGGCACAAACACAATTATGACACCAGCCCACGGCGAATGGCGATTTCAAACTTTAAAAAGTTCTTTATTTTCCACAGTTCTATATTTTCCCACATAGTATGATGGTACTAGAAGAACATTTCTCAAGTTCTGGTTTCTTCGCCATGATGTTTTCCATAACCGTCAGCCGATAGTGTTACTAATTTCAATCAGTAAATGTACACGAATTTCGGAAAATATGTACATGCCAATGTTCGAACATAAGGACATCGAATTGACATACTGTCTATAAATTCGCTCTATCACGAATACTAATATGACTAGATACTTTAATATAAATAGTTTAATCTTTAAGTAATAGTTGTTCAATGACGGAGTGGTCGCACATTGCTTCGATTGATACAGGTTCAAATCCCTACAATGACTAGGCTTTTGGCAAATGAAAACATCTACGTAAGCAATTATGGTAATAGGCTGATTAGCAAACACTTCGAAGCTGAAAGTCTGTCACCACTCACATATATATGTGTCCGTCAGCTACGATTGAAAGTTAGTTCTCTCTAGTCTTAGAGTGTTACCAGATTGTACCATATCCGCCACTTAAAAGTATGGTCGTAAACGCTTCCGTTGCTCTGGGGGTAGATTTCGCTCCCGCACACTAGGTTAAGCCCCCTTCGGCAGCGGCTCAAGCCTTGATCCGTTCCCTCGACGTGGAGCCCTTGAGTGCGCTACTCGCGCGATACAGTGACACAAAATCTTACTTCACTGCAACAACATTACACATATTATCCCTACGCACGTGCACGCATACACGCTTACACATGAAAGTGGAAGGGTTTTGTTTCTTCCCCTTATCGAACTGAAATAGTTTGGAAAATTATCCGATACGAAATATATATAAGAGTTGTTGAGGTATGTATGCTTGGTACACATACATGCTCCAACAACTCATATATGTATGAATAGTTAGCTTAGGTCAGTTCAGATAGGTCGCGAATTGCATGTATCAGGCAACAGCCCAAGCCGAGGTGTGCCGTGTACCCTTGAGCCAGTTGCCCAAATAAAATTCGGCTGAGTGCCGCAGGCGCTCGCCTTAGTAGTCCGGTGAAGCTGTCAAGATCTTGCTGGGTCAATAGCGTAGTCAGTTCGAAAAAAAAGCTTCCGTTGTTAACTAAAATGACCAAAATCGGGACCATTTTTTTTCTCAAACTGACTACGCTATTGAACTATCAAGGTCTTAACAGCTTCACCGGACAACAAAAATCTGGAGCAAATTTTAATGTACTTTGGAATAATTTAATAATCAAACTTATAGATATAAAATTTAGACTAAATTTAGATTTATTACAAGGTTTACATTACGTTATTAATGCTATTTATTGTACAAATAATTGTGGTTCGCATTTTAATACTTTTATTTAGATATGTCATATTAGTTTAAACTAAGATTTTCTTTAAATTTCAAAGCTTATGTATAATAATGCATAAATCCTTACTAGCGAAGTAACATTTAATTCGTACGTGTAAAATGGTACAAGCAGCGCCATCTACTGGACTATAGAAAATAAGAATTCTACTTTAAATTATAAAACATTATTTTAAAGACCGATAACTTTTTATTGACGTCAATTTTTGTATTCCATATAAAGTTAATATAAATAACACGATAGCAAAATAAGGTCATATTTTGGCCTCTCTTCGATATTTATACCACAAATAATTATATCCTTTACTAAATGTGAATAAGTACGTAAGGTTCATTAAGGACTGGAAATTAAATAAATGTTGTTTTGTTGCGATTCGTGAAAATTTTATAGTGTTTTATACCTCTACAACAGCGTTTTCGGAAACTATACACGTAGTGCTAAATCTTTTCCATAGATGGCTTCTTACTTCATATTTAGTTTCACTATTTGACACTAGATGACACTTATCACAGTTAATAGTTACAAATGTATGTACTTTTCTGTATTGTGTAACAATTTTTGTTTACTTCTACTGGCATTAAAATACAACACAATTAATGTACATATTATAAATTATGTAGATTTTTTTAAGATCTCAAAATGTCTTAATAACTTATTTCCTAAAAAAAATATCGTTATTTATGTGGTTTATTTTATCGTAATTACAGTTTTTACTATACAGGTAATTAATTATTCTCAAAACTTGGATTAGTGAGTTCCTGCAAACTTCTTTTTTAACATTTCCTTTATAATACTAACCAGTATTATAATTGTATATTTTTAATTTTTAGGGATATACAATATATATATCATTAGAATATAATTATTTTCAGAACAGATATCAATTATATTTCCAGTAAAGGTATTCGCATTAAACGTTGTAGTGATTTGATATTACAATGTTATGTTAACAATATGGTTACCTATTAATATTAATAAGGATATCCTAGAATGTACCAAATAATCATTGTCACCGTTACATTCCAACAAACAATTAAATTCTTACACACGAATGTGCTTGTTTGCTTTTTAAGCTCTCATGCCTAACTTACCTAACTGATAATTGTAAAATATCATGTTATCAAGGGTGTAGCAAAGACATAGAATTAATTTTCATCCAGAAAAATATACTGCTCCTAAGAGACTTAGATCAAATCTACGTTGATACGAGTAAAAGTTAGTTTACAATAAATTTACATATACAACATTCTACTTCCTTTTTGTTTATTCCCATTACTACATATATTTATGTAGCACGCCCGATCGGACGCTATCCCTACCTGACAATAAAAAAAAAACTTGACAAATTATATATCTAAACCTTCCCCATGAATTACTTTATCTACTGGTGAAAACCGCATGAAATCGTTATAGTTCTTGAGATTTTCGCGAACCGACAGACATATGTGGTATAGGACTTTGATTTATAATATGTAGTGATACTTAAATAAAAATATTCTGAATAAACTTATGAAGCAACGTAACACCGCACCATATCTGCCGAATTGCAAGCTTAAAAGCTTGCTTTAGCCTGTGCCCGTGACCCACAAGGTCGCGCTCGGCACGCCCCGCCTCCGGCGCGGCCTATGTGTAGAAACCGGGGTCAGGTCTATAGTCTGCTCGAGGGCCGAACCACTTTACCTGTTATTGAAGTTAGTTTTTGTAACATATTGAACGACGAGGCCATTGTGTTTTTGTTTGGGAATAATAGACCATTTATAAAGCTACCTAGTTTTTTTCTCGAAACAACAGCCGTTTCTTTTTTAATTTACAGAAAAGTTTTTTTACGTTGGTGTTATAATTTTTTTAATGCATTTTTATAAAACTGTACTTACGTTTGTAATACGAAGCCTCCATATCGTATAAAAAGTATTGACAAACATTTTCCCAAATGAAGTATGTAATAGTAAACTGAATATTATTTTCCTCAATACTAATAACATGTAACCTAGTTCCGCAAATGGTAAACGAGCCGAGAAATAAGATGGTTGTCTGTATACATAGGACCCGTTTTAAATAACCGATATTATTAGTCACCGTTTCTATGATTAACCGGTTTATTTTGTACTAGCCTCTGCCCGCGACTTCGTTCGCGTGGAATAGATACACTAACACGCAGAAGTTCTCAAAAGGAAAAAGCATCCCGATTTTGAAACATTTTTCATCTGTGCTCCACTCCTATTGGTCTTAGCGTGATGATATATAGCATATAACCATTCTTGATGAATGAGCTATATACAACACTGAAAGAATTATTCAAATCGGACCAGTAGTTCCTGAGATTACCCCCTACATTACCCAATCGTTTCATCAAACATAAACAAAATTATTTTAATCTTAATAATATAATATAATTTCAATAAATTTCTATATTTAATTTATTAAAATCTGCT
>JACEII010000030.1:4609408-4649782 GCA_014332785.1 Antheraea mylitta
TAATATAATTTCAATAAATTTCTATATTTAATTTATTAAAATCTGCTAAGAATAATTATAATATAGACGTTTGTTACGAAATATTGTCACACACAACATCAGAAGAAGCCAAATTAATTGGTGGACTTCGGTATACGGGCAAGAAAGTAATTGCAAGTTTCTGTTTTTTTTGCCATGCTTTTCTTTTGTAAGATGTATGTTTGATTGTTGTTCGTGTTTATAGCTGAGGATGGCGTATTTTTTTTTTAACAAACCCCCGATAAAAATAAAGACAAAAAAATCCGTCCAATCATTAAAATTTAAATTGTAAAATTGAATAATACTTTTTTAAAGTGAAAACTTCTTTATGCACATTAAACAGTCATCCGTCACGCTTGGTTAGGTGACGCTGAATCGGGTTTACTCAGCTCCACTCGACGTCAAACGCACTCGGTCGGTGACGCACAATATTTGTTATCGACCTAGTGTTTTCAAGTCTTTAGTGAAGTAAAGCACACAGATTTCTTTACATTGTATAAATAATACAAAGTAATATTAATTTCTGAATAAATATACAAAAAAAACGAAGTTGATAGCAACAATTCGCCTGTTTTTAAAATTCAAATTCGGAATCAAGTTTTTTGGTTTAGGACTTTAAAAGAAAGTGAGCGTACCACAAATTGCGCATGCGTCATGATACTCAAACACGACTATGTGTGTGTACGAATATACCGTGACATATGATTCAATCGATTAATTACACATCCGATGAATACACATGTTTACTTATTAACACACGTGTAAGTTTCCTGCTTGTTAGGTATTCATAGCACTAAATGGATATTATTTACATTCTATGCTAGTATAATAATCGTTTTGTGCAATTATAACCTTAATTAATTTTTTTAGACTTAATTTAGTTGTTTTCATATAACCACTGCAATGTCTGAATGAAACGAAATCGTTGGAAATATTTCTTATTGACTAACCTTAATCATAATTTTTCAAGTTTATGTTAAATTTAAATGTATATAGTTAATTCTTTTAAATCATCTAAATATCAATCATATTGGTAGTAATCTAATAAACTTAAATATAAAAAAAAAACACTGGGAAAGTATCTGTGAGAGAAGTAAAATAAGCTATTCACTATATATCTATACTAATATTATAAAGAGGTACCACGGAGTTGTGAGTTTGTGAGGTTGTATGGTATAATCTTTGGATCTATTAAACCGATTTTGAAAATTCTTTTACCAATAGAAAATCACGTTATTTGTGAGTATCATAGGCTATAATTTAATACAAAAAATGGAAAGACTTTTTTGTGGTAGTCGGATTTGCAAAGTAAGTCGGAGAGATAACGCTGTTTTGACGGTGAGAGGGATATGATTGAGTTCTAGAGAAAAGTTGTAGAGTTTGATAATTACTAAAACCTACTAAATAATTCAGCGACAGCATGTGGCTAACTTCAAGGTTTTTTTTATTATAGGGCGGGACGACGTCCGCTGTGACGGATAGTTTTATAAACAGCACAAAAAACATAAAAAATAATTTGCTTTACTTAGAAAAGTTCTTTAGTCTTTTGTGGTACTTTTAAAAATCGTAGTTTCTTAAAATATTAATAACTTTATGTTAAATGCCTAAGAACTAAAACAAAAAAAAAACTAGTTTGATATCTATCCAATAGCTTATACGTGATGCGAGCATAACGGCAAGACTGTCTTTTTTATATTTATATATATTATAATTTAAAAAATGGCATTGTTAAATAAAGACAAAATAAACATTGTATTTATATAATCAAGAATTTTAGGCTAGAATGAAACAGAATAATATTTTTATAACAACAAAATTATCTAAAATTATTAAACGAGTAACTAAAGCGCTACTAGGTTTCCTGAATTGCCATCCTTAACTTTGTTACCTATTTTTATTTATTGTATTTTTTTATGCCATAAGAGGCAAACGAACATGCGAGTCTCCTGGTGTTAAGATCACCGCCGTCCATATATATACACTAGCAACACCAGGGGAATTTCTAGTGCGTTGCCAGCCTGTGTTTGGGGGGTAGAGAGGAAAGGATGGAGAGTGAGAAATGGGAGGGGACAGGGAAGGGAAGGTGGGCCACCAGCACTCTAACTGACCGAACGAAACGCACAATGCAAGCGCTCTTAATTTACGTCGGTTTTCTGTGAGAAGGTGATGCTACCCCAAGCGAGCCGACCCATTCATGCTGAAAACAATAATAGTCTCAGCGTGGCTCTACCACCTACAAAATTATCAACAAACAATATTAACAATCATTGTTCATAATTAAACGAAAGTAGGTAAAGTGTTATGAGTAATTTTAAAAGGTATATTACAAAGGAGATAATAAGGTTGCGAGGTCATAATAAGTTTATTACAAACTGTCTTCACAAATAAGGAAAATATGTACTTCCCCGAATACGGCTTAAAGAAATGTATGACACAACGAAAATATCACCTCTGAATTCGTTCTATAGTATATATGAGGCATCAATTAGATGTTTATATATTTCCTCGACAACACATTGAATCGTACGATACTATTACAAAAGTTAAATATGTATTAAATACTTGCCTTAAAAAGGGTTCGTTCTAAATGCAAGGCGCTCGCCCGAGGCAAGTTCGCGTTATCCTTTTTCGCAAGTCTAACCTAGTCTAACCAAAGCGAGACAAAAGAGCAAGATGGCGAACATTCAGCGTGCGCGATGCATTTAAAACGTAATCCTTTTAAAGCAAGTATTCAATACGTATTTAATATTTTTTTAATAACGCCGTAAGTGTTTTATTATTATTGTTTGAGTCATGTAGTTTTGCCAACACAAGCTTTTAATTATTAATAATTTCACAATTTTTAACCCATTTACTTTATTAATTGTCCGTGTGACATCTATAATGTAATCGAAAGGCTTTATGTGTTTATTTAATAAGCAAATAGAACGATTTATATTAAGAGGTTTCTCAGATTCACAGACATATATAAAGTATAGCAACAAACTAAGAAATAACAGTTTTGAAAATTAATTATTTGCAGATATATGTCATAATTAAAATTGTAAAGAGGAATTTGAGTTTGTTTGTTTGAAAATTTACATATCCACACGTTGTCAGGAGTGTAGAAAACTACAAAGACTACATTCATCCAGAAAAAATACTATTTCTGCGGGATAGGTCAAATCTAAAATAACACGAACAAATCCGCCGACAACGGCTCAAGAAAATAGTGTTCAAATATATATCCTAAATGAAATACTGCTCTACTACTGCTCGTACTTCTACTTTACTCTACTCTGCTACCTTTAAGACTGTTGCCATTTGACTAAGTACCCTAAGAATTTGCCCTAAAAGTCTGGTAAAGTTATGAAGGCCCGTCGGATCAACAGCGGTTTGTAAGTTCAAAAAAAAGTTGCTAGGTTTCCTAATATTATATGTATAAAAAAGCTTTTTGTATATATTAAATTCAGTAAAGAAATTTTACTACATTTAAGTATTACTAAATTAATTGACAAAGCATATATCGTCGTTATTTCTATACTGTACTTTGCCTACCATCAAGTATAGTGCAGTTACTTTTCCGTATTTGATGACAAAAATAGCTTAAACCTATATATGTTACACTGGAGTATTTCTCCAGTATGTACCGTTACATAATGTACTCTGTATATTATAATAACTATATTATGTAAGTATACATTTTAATTAATCCCACGGCTACCGGTACCATTCTCTCTCTAATTACTTTATATTACTCGAGAACTTACAATGATCTTTACTAAAAGCCTAGTTGCTACATAAATCTTGGTACTCAACGAGTAATTTTTGTATAATTTTATATATAAATTTATTCCGTGTATCTCAGAAACGGCTCTAACGATATAGATCAAAATTTGTATTTAGATAAAGTTTTGTGTTTTAAGATTATTCATAAAGTTATTTTTCTATAAGAAACGCGATTTTGCACATCAAAAATATATAACTGATTATTAATGCCATACACCGAATTTTGTAAATGTTTATGCTAAATGAATGATAACATACTGATGGCTCAAAATTTTGTAAGATAGAACTATATCTTTACATAGTTATAAAAGTCCTCTGACCCGTTTGTCTGTTTGTGATAAACTTAAAAACTACTGAACGGATTTTCATGCGGTTTTTACCAATAGATAAAAGTGATTCACGAGAAAGATTGAGGTATATAATTCGTCGAAGTTTTTTTTTACTAGGGCGGGACAGTGTCCTCCGTGCCTTCTAGTGAAATTATATAAATACAAACGTAGGTAGTAACAATAATACGTTTAATCCGAGGCAAAAAGAAGAAGCAAACTTTTGACTATTAATTTATAGAATTACTCTTAAGTTTTAACAATAGCAGGGAACAGGTTTTTCGGTAGATGGTAAAGCCAAGCTTCAGCATGAATGAGTTGGCTCGCCTGGGGTAATACCACCATCTCACAGAAAACTGACGTAAATTAACGTGCTTGCATTGTTGCGTTTCATTCGGTCAGCGAGAGCGCCGGAGGCCCACCTACCCTCCCCTCCCACTTCCTCCTTTCCTTCCCCTCACTCTCCCCCCAACACAGGCTGGCAACGCACTTGCGACTCCCCTGGTATTGCAAGTGTCTATGGACGATGGTGATCACTTATCATCAGGTGACCCATCTGTTTGTTTGCTTCATATGATATAAACTAAAATTTTTAAAAATTTAGAATTTCAAAAAATATGCCTAAAATATTTTTTTTGAATATTATAATTAGAGTACATTCTATTCTTAATTTTTATAAACAACTCCAGTAAATAAGAGAAGTATACATTAATATAAACGGTTCAGTTTAATAACTTGCTGTGAAAATGAATAAAATAAACAAGAAAATATGTACGTGTCGACCGACCGCAATTTCAGTTTGCGAACAAACACAATACAATACACATTAACATTTATTTGGAAGTATAATCCATTCATACTTAACCTCTGGTGTTGGTGCGCTCTTTACTGTTATGTAGAGTGATGGGAGTTCATTTTATATTGGTTAGTATTATTTGAAACCGCCCTCGTTAGGGAGCTTGTATACGTCATGCACACCGACACTCTCGTTATCCCACGGGAATACCAAACGATACGGAAACCGGGTAGGTAACTCTGAATGCCTGAAAATATACGAATATTGAGTATATGTTATATAGAGCAATGGCATTACCAATATTATCTATATGTCGTTAACATATTTTATGTTTAATCCTCGTAATTTTTTTTTGACCGCTCTGAATATAGCATTAAGTTCGAGTTTAGTTCATATAGGAGTCTAGAATTGGCATTTATTTATCTTAAAGTTATCTCGACGCTATACATGTAATATAATACTTATTTATACCTAAATCTGTGTTCCACGCCACTATATTCAGAGCGGTCAAAATGTTTGACGAAAATTAAATGTGTTTTTATACAAAAACATCGTCTATTTGATATATATATATTATACTCTATGTAGGTTTTTTTTATATCATAGGAGGGAAACGTGAAAGGGAAAGGTGGGTCAATCAG
This sequence comes from Antheraea mylitta, assembly GCA_014332785.1. NCBI lineage: Eukaryota > Metazoa > Arthropoda > Insecta > Lepidoptera > Saturniidae > Antheraea > Antheraea mylitta. The sequence continues at coordinate 4,614,958 of JACEII010000030.1, forward strand.
CACCGTCCATAGACACCAGCAACACCAGAGGAGTTTCAAATGCGTTGTCAGCGTGTGTTAGTGGGGAAGGGAGGGGGGAGGAAGGGAATGGAAAGGAGGGAGGTGGGCCTTCGGTGCTCTCACTGACCAAACGAAACGCAACAATGTAAGAGTGCTGTTATTTCACGTCGGTTTTCTGTGAGAGGGTGGTACTACTCTGGATGAGCCGACCCATTCATGCTGAAACCAGTAATAGCTTCAACGTGGCTCTACCACCTACAAAACTTTTCTACAGTACACTGAAACTAGGGCTCATTCGAATTCACTGAGCCATCACTACTTCATACTTGCTTAATTTGTAAGATACTATGAAGCGTCTAATTTACGCATTTCTCCGTGATTTAAGAATAAATTATATAGGTTTGATAAGCCAGTAGGAATAAAACCAGGAGATAGGTCATGCCAATTGTGTTAATCTTGAATGTAGCTACTATATACATAGTGTAACTCCAACTATTATGGCGCTCTGAAAAGCGTAATACGTCCTGGTACAGTCATGTCGACTCACTTTATTGCATGTCTATTGCGATGTAATCTTCTATTAATGTGTCTAAATGCATGCTTTTGCTACTTTTTGTCCCGATTACAACCTATCCCAACCTAGCAGGACGGGTTTTGTTTGTAACTTGGAAAGCGTTTGCAAAAAGATGACATTGTTTGTGTATAGGCGAAATATATAATACTTTGAGGAGATGTACATACAAAAACAATATTGTCAGCCATAAAGCAACACAAAGGAGTTATGCTAGAATTAATATGAAATTTAAATACCGAAGATTTATTTTTATATGGTGATAAATGAGGATAAGGATATATGTATACGAGAACCCTGTCAGTTTTTAATTTAGAAACTTTAAAATGGAATAAATAAATAAAATATATATTTTAAAGTGTCTGGAAGATGAAACATAGTTTCATACGAGCTATGTATGTACTTAAAATATATGTCGTATCTCTAGCATTGTAGAATAAATGTATGAGGCATTGACCAGTGTTGAATACGGTAAAGTTAAAAATTGTGTTATCACTGCTGTGGTTAAAATGTAAATCTATTTTTTCTGACTTTCTTGTATGAAGTGCTAATTTATTCTTTGCTCGACACTTATTACCTACTTAGAAATTACGATGTATATTTCAAAATGGTGCACAGAGAGGAGGTATCGGTGCACGTAGGCGAACTCTTAAGATGACTAATGTTCTGTACGAGTACAAGGGAGCTCGTGTTTTATTTGTTCGAAGAAAATTTAAAAATGATAAGTTTCGAGCAGCCACTTATTAGCTAAAGCTCGGCGTGGGCGAAGCACTTCCGGGAAATTCGATTCTCTAGTTTTCTGGAACGATAATTCAGCCGAATTGTTCGACCGTGTTATTAGTGAAGTTTTTTAAAAGGTTCCGTTTCTTGAATTCTGTTAGTGATTTAGTATATTGAATCAGATCTACAAGAATATCATTACGTAATGTTACTATGAAGGTGAGTAAATTTCTTGAAATATGCTACATTAATACAATATCACTTTTTTGTGGTTTGTGCGAGATAATCTCTGAAACAATCGAACCGATTTTAACGACAGTTCTCAGACTATATACTAGACTGCATATAATTACGCTTTCCGGCATGAGCTGAATAGTAATAATGAAATTATATTTGTATTATTTTCGTAAGAGACATCCATAAATATGTTTTTGTTATAGTATAAACTAATAAGCCTATTTTAAAATTTATAATTTCTAAGTAATGTATAAATTTCAAAATAGCAATACTATTATACAAACGTCTAAAATTTAAAAAGGTAAAACTGGAAAGAGTAGTTATTTATTTATTATTTATTTATAATATGTCTTCGGAAATTAGTAAACTGCAATTTAGTAGAAATAAATTTAATAAATAAAAAAGGTTTTGTGCTTTTTAGGACAAAATGTTAACTTTAAAAAGTAATAAGCCGCTCACGGTTGTTTGAGATAAAACACACAAATGGAGTCGAGGCCAATAGCTACTAAGTTAATGATACCTCCATTATCTAAAAAAAATTTCAATATACAGTATGTATCGAATTTCTAGCTTCTCATGTTTAATGTCATAACTTATAACAATAAAGTGTGAATGTACTTTCTACCAGACCAGCATGACCATAATTATTGTAAATGGATTGTGTTTATTCGGTTACCGAGGTTATTAATATGTTACAGTATATCATTTATTATTCCAGTTACTAAGACTAATGTATGTATTTCAGTACCGAATTTGTTTAATTACGAATTCTGTAATAAGTACAAGTTAATCTTCTTTTATTCTTTGATCTATACTAATACTAATAGCCTCTATACCTCTAAAGAGGTAAGTTTGTGAGGTTGTAGAGAGTAATCTCAGAAACTATTTAATCGATTTTGAAAACTCTTCTACCAATAGAAGACCACGTTATTTGTGAATATCGTAGGCTATATATTAACCCGAAAAATGAAAACACTTTTTTGTGGTAGTCGGATTTGCAAAGTAGGTCTGAGAAAAAACGGTCGAACGAAAAAGTTTCTTACGAACGCTGCCTTAGCGATGAGAGATATAGGATTGAGTTTTAGAGAAAAGTTGTAGAGCTTGATAATGCCTACAAAAAAGTCAGCGACAACATCTGTGTTATTATAAAAAAGTTAAATATGTGTTAGATACTTGTTACAAGTCGTGGTGGACTAGTGGTTGGATCGGTGGATTATTATTTCGATGTCCGCAGGTTCCAACCGCGGTATGTACCAGTGAATTTTTCTGAATTTGCGTACATTTACTAATTTAAATTGGTAACACTATTGGCTGACTGTGAAGGAAAACATCGTGAAGAAACCTGTACCTGAGAAATGTTCTTGTAGTACTACTGTATGTGGAAAAAATATAGAATTGTGGATTTCTCAGAGTTTGAAATCGCCAATACGTCGTGGGTTGGCGTGATGATTACGCCTATACCTTCCTTCGGGAAGAGGCCTATGGCCTTGCAGTGGGTGGTCTCTTACAGGCTGATGATGATGTGACTTGTGTTAAAAAGGTTTCGTACTAAATGCACCGCGCTCGCCCGAGGTATGTTCGCGTTATCGCAAGTCTAACCTAACTTAACCAAACCGAGACAAAAGAACAAGATGGCGAACGTTCAGCGAGCGCGGTGCATTTTAAGCGTAACCTTTTTATAGCAATTAATATAAAATATATGTAAGAGAAACGGCAATGACTCAAAATACAAATCAAACAACAAGCACAAACTTGGCAGAGCTCGGTCAATTACATAATGTAAAAATTAAAGGACATAAATAAATCAATCTCTTCGTTATATGCTTAAATCTCCTTGACGGAACGCAAGTGCCATTGCCAGGGCGTCTGCCAATATTCGAACCTAATTGAGTTACCACAATATTAAAATAATAAAGAAAATTTTTATAAAAATACTTTGGAATTTGAACAAAACTATTTCTATTCAGAATGTGTGATAATAATAGAAGAAGTTCAAATTTCAAAATTACTATTATTTAGCCATCGTTTCGCTATTGTTGCAAAGTATCCGATTTCGTAAAACGTAACTAACTACGTACACAAAAACTCTTTATACGTGTATTGTTGCGAACTTAACAAAAATGATCACCAAAACATTTTGTACAACAAACAATTTACTTGTTTCATTTAGCACACACGTATTAGTCACGCGACGTGATCTTTTGTTGTGTTCTCATCTAAAGACTGAAACTTCTAGCGAACAAAACAAAGGTGGATTGTATATAGGGTAGCCAAATGTACGGCGCTTGTTATTCACCTCCATTAATGTAACATACTTCTACGTAAGCAAATAAATACAATTGAAAATATTCGTTTGTAAAAATCTGTCATATCTTATGAATAGGCAAAAATGGCTGTCTTATTTTTTTGAAGCATTAACTACAAATCCTTACTAATATTATAAATATGAATGTGAATTTGTTTATTACGTCTTCATGTCTCAACTACTCAACCGAAGATGAAATTTCAAAAATACGTTCTCAGGAATACGGATAAATACATTCAGGAAAAAATACTCTTTCCGAGAGATATATGAAATCCGTACTAACGCGAGCGAAGCCGCGTTCAAAAGCTAGTAATATATTTTTATTTATTTCTCACAATCTGGTGGACGCTACTTCATTTTCGTGAAAAAGGTTCCGCATGTACGTAATTTTTCTAAATTAACCGTTTTTTATTTTGTAATGTAGTCATTTTTTTTTTAATATGATAACAAGCAAACGTACAGGTGGGTCACCTGATGTTAAGTGATCACAACCGTCCATAGACACCAGCAACACTAGAGGAGTCGCAAGTGCGTTGGCAGCCTGTGTTGGTGAGGAAGGTAGGAGGGGAAGGGGGGTGGGCCTCCGGTGCTCTCAGTGATCGAACGAAATGCAACAATGCAAGTACTGTTACTTCACGTTGTTTTTCTGTATGTCGGGTGGTACCACCCCGGGCGAGCCTACCCATTCATGTTGAAACACATTGATTTACACATTTATTAACGATTATAAGGTGCCTCTGTAAAACTTTATCGCTGTTCATTAGTTCCTATGTAGAAGCATAATATTATGTAACGTAGATAATACTTTCAAAGTTTTCGATGAAATCGGTTCAGTCTCTCAAAGATTAGTCGAAAGAAGCAACGGATAGAAGTAGTCTAAACTCAACGACAACGATTCCCAAAGTGCTCTATATAGTTCCCTGTGGATTGATTTTAACTTTTAGACTATTTTTAGAGACGAGGCCGAAAGAGTGGAGCACTAAATGTAATGTTAAGAGCTTTGATATTTGTTCAGGAAAAGGTTTTCGGCAAAAAGTTTTTATCCGGCAAAAGATATTAGCTGGTCTAAGTAGTTTAATTTAAAACAATTCAGGTGGGATTAGCATTAATATTTATTTTTTCTAAGTCTAAAGATATTTTTTAATGAAATGAGATTCATGGGCTTATTTTGAGTTAATGTTAATCCGCTATTGTATATTACTTACAAAGACAATATTTGATTTTGTCTCATCTAAAATGTGACTACTATTTCAACCTTCAAAATCTATACGGTATCTCTGAGGTTAAACCAAGTGAATAAATACTATTGAATATGAAATAATTATAGAATACTTATTTTTGGGATTCGATTAACCGTTTACCATACTTATAATGCCAAATGTAGTGGGCCGAAATCAGCTATTTTTTATATAAAACAATAATATTATAATAATATTAACGGATGATAGACTCCTTATTTTTTATAAATAAGGCTTTAAATGTACGTTTTTTTCTTATTATTATAATATTCTATCTTATTTATTTATTTGACAACATCATTTCTGCCACCTATTAGCATTATGTTAGCGTCCTTTACACAACATGTTGTTTCACGCGCGATTGGAGTTTGTAAGATAGAATACAGGAAAGAACGTACGTGAATTCCCGAGTGATTTTTATTGTATCTACACGCGCAATCTTTCGTGCAGGAAAGTGTTTTCACGCGGGAAAGAACGTGTAGTATAAAGAAAGCTATTGAGATGTCGTGTATGATGGTATACGCGGTGCCCCAAATTAACTCTTAAAACAAACAACTTATTAATGATCGGTTTTAAAAGTTCGGAATCGGGTTTGTCTCATAATTTATTTTTTCCGTCTGTCTTATCTCTCTACCTTCTTATATAAAAACTATTTTTTTTTGTGATTTCTGTAAACCATTATCTCTTATTATTATATTATATTCTCTTATGTAAATCATTAGAAAGCCGTAAAATTGATTGTTATTATATTTTGCACATATCTGCACAATTGAACTGAACAATTTCTATACTAGTGGCAACATTAATTAATAAGCCAATTATTAGTTAGTTAATTAGTGGCAACATACATTTTAATTAGATTAGAGACAATTTTGTAATGAAATCGGTTTCTATACTCATTTATAATACTTATAAATTAAAGTACGAATAAAAATCAAGCTTACACACGGACCTGTCTCCATATGTATTTCGACATACTTTATTTCTATACTGATAATACACAATCTACGGCTGAATTAGCAGCAGCTTTCGACGTTAGCGTCAAAACAATATTGGTCCATTTGCGTCAAATTTGCAAAGTAAAAAAGCTTGACAAATGGGTGCCCTACGAACTCAATGATCGCCAGCGCGAAGTACTCGTCGAGACACGCCTTGCACTGTTCAACAGACACACAAATGAAGGAATGAAATGAATTTTGAACCGCATTGTTACCTGCGATGAAAAATGAATTCTGTTTGGATAACCGCAAGGCAAGTTGGTTGGATCCTAGTTCAGCACCTAAACAATGTCCTAAATGAAAACTTACCCCTAGAAAAGTGATGGTCACTGTTTGGTGGTCTAGCACCGGTGTGATTCATCACAGCTTCTTACCAAACGGAGTGAGCATTACTGCAGATGTGTACTGTGAAGAACTGAAAACAATGATGGAGAAGCTAGCATATCTCCACTCAGCACTGGTCAATCGCTCGTCTCCGTTACTCCTGCACGACAACGCGTGACCTCATACTGCACAGCAAACGGTCTCCAAGTTACAAGAACTGGGGTTGGAAGTTCTCCGTCATCCGCCCTACTCACCAGACCCTGTACCCTCAGACTACTACTTTTTCCAGAATGTGGATAACTTCTTGGCGGAAAAAAAATTCAATACCCGAGAACCAGTACAAAATGCCTTTGAAGAATTTGTTACCTCCCGTCCATCTTATTTCTTTAAGAAGGACATCAATAAACTGCCACTACGTCGCCAAAGTTGCATTGATTGCATGGGTGATTACTTCGATTAATGCAAATAAAAGTACATGAAAAAATATTCGTTTAAATTTTTTCATACAAAACGGCAATTTCATAGGTACAGACCTAATATTTAGTCCAGTGAAGCTGTAAAGAACCGTCAGACCAATAGCGTAGTCAGTTCGAAAAAAAGTGTGTATGTACTTATATACACGCATTAGAAGTTATACTTCTTTGGCGTAACAAGATTAAAAAAATTAGCTTTCGCCTTATTTTACGTTTGTAGAAAAAACAACACTAACAATAGAAAAAAGGTATTTAATACATTGAATGTTTTAATACAAAGATATACAAACAACAAATACAAAGAAACAAAATATTGACTATAGCTAACTTCAGGGTGTCGGTTTTTCATGACAGTATGCGCGCGCATCATAATAACTTCAGGTTGTTGGTTCTTCGTGACGGTGTGCGCGCGCCTCCTAAAATTTATTCTCATTTTTGTCTAACGCGCCAAAAGAAGTATAACTTCAAAAAAATAGAAGATCATACTACTTTTAGGACTGAAGTATATAATAGGTGATTTTTCTGACGACATTTCTTTTACAATATATCCAATAATTAGGTTCGATTCACACTGTGATCTCTATCCGATCCAATCTCACAAACATGAAACATTTAAATATATTTTCGCGACAAATACTTAATTACATATTTTGGTTTTGCACAGAGTACTTTAACAGTCCTGCGTGTTCAAACAAACAGATAGAAATTTTCAAAAATGATTTTAATTACTTGTTCCAAGAAACTTGCAATAATTTTCTTCAAAAAAATCTAAAATGTATAGACAATTTAGATTTACATTTTTATTATATGTATAGAAGGATTTATATAATATAAATTAAACATGCATTTACTTAAACGATATAGTAAAAGACATGAACTCGAAATATAATATAGAGCTGGTATATAAAATTATAGTTGAATATATATATTATAATTATGTCGGACGTAAGTTGAGACTAGTGCTACTTAGCAGAAATAATTCAAATCAATATTGAAGCAGAGTGATTAAAAATGCAAGTTTCGAGAGATTAGTTTACGCTTAAGAAGGTATTTTATTAATGAACTGTTTTATACGAGTTCAACACAATAAATATATTATTCTTAATGTAATATTAATAGTTCGTAATTTTTTTTTGGTGGATGGTTGTTATCTGACTCCTCTCTGTGCATCCATTATAAGCTGTATGATATATTGGAAATGTATGTAAAAAAAATGTACCCGATCGAGTTTCTTGCCGGTTCTTCTTGATGGCTGGGTTGTTTTCCGAACCGGTGGTAGTTTTTGACGTTCATAAGCGCCTTATTATGGCCTAAACTGAATAAAGAATTATTGATTTGGATTTTGATCTAATTTTCCACGAGGACCAGTCGGCTTTGGAAAGTTTTGTTTTGAATGTTATACATGTCGTTCTGAATTGTCTTGTTCCGGTGACTGATAAATCGTTCATATGCTTTCCGATTTTTTTTCCAGATTTTTTTTACATATGGAATAAATGTCTATATTATTATTATTATAATTAATTTATTATATATTGATGCTACTAGTTCTTAAATTTGTATTAAACAGGGTTATTAAAGTTTTAAGAAACTATGATATTTATAAGAACCAAGCATTCAACGATGTGTTATATGGGGCAAACGGTATGGTGCACACACGCAGGAGAGGTAATGGGACATACGATATAAACGGATAATATTGTTTACAAGAAATTGTTGTAACTGAAGTATAATTTGCTTTGATTTTTTTATGCTTTTTCTTTGTACATATAATGTGTTGTTAAGATAATAAACAAAGCAGACGAAGTTGTGGGTATCAACTAGTAATAAAATAAAATAAAAACGTTTTCCGTAAATAGTTGATGAATGTAGAGCAAAACATATACAAGACACAATATTCATTACATCTTGAAAAGGTTAAAAACTTAGACCAGCTAATATTAACCTATACTAATATTATAAAGCTGAAGAGTTAGTTTGTTTGGTTGAACGCGCTAATCTCAAGAACTACCGGTCCGATTTGAAAGTTTCTTTTACTGTTAGATAGCTTATTTATCGAAGATGGCTATAGGCTACATATCATCACGTTAAATCCAATAGGAGCGGAGCACTAATGAAGAATGTCTCAAAATCGGGCTATTTTTAGAGCATCCACTGCGTGTCAGTGTCAATATCATCTTTGCGTTGCCATGGTAACATGATAACATTCTGTCGGAAATATTATCCGGGTTTATTTTGAGTTCCTGTTCAAAAGTTTATTCTACATTATTTTTTATTCCAATTTTTGATTATACGTAGTACGTTGCTATCGCAAACATTTTTAAAGTCTATTTTGTGCTGCTATTGTAAAAGGTTAGTAGTAATAATATTCGTCCATCAATACAGGCGAAGGAATTAATCCATACTGCCAATTCTGAAGTTGTCAATATAGGTAGTTCTTATGTATTCTCTACCCAGTTTTCTTCTATGTCTAAGTTAATGTAAAGGTATAAGCGCCAAATCTTCTATATAATATTTCGTAAATTTTTATCTTCTTAATTTTCAAGACCCCAGAATACATGCTCCGTGGTATTATATTTCATTCATTCCACTTATGCACAATAAACAAACCATATTACATGAAACGCCACCAATTTAACACAATATAGAGTCAAATAACACAAAATTATGAATAAAATATAAAATCCCTTACATGACAGACTGAAATCCCGCCAAAAACTCCTCAAAAAGTTTATTCTACCTTAATTTCGTTCCCAATTTTTGTTTTGTGATATATTAAGTATTATAAGAATAAAGTGTGTGTATATAATATTGAAATAAATACTTTTTGATGAATACATATATCTGCGGTGCTACAAATATCAACATTTTTTTTTAACTCTGTCAATGTGTCTGTTTGTTTATTTCTTCCCGGTAATCTCCGAAACGGCTGGAGCTATTTAAACGGTTTTCTTAGAAATGACTATGCTATTGACCTAGCAAGGTCTTTACAGCTTTAACGGACTACAAGTAATATTTGAATTTGGAATTTTACGGGCAAATAACTAACTAATTAGCTGTTTTATTTTAAGCTAGCGGGTTCAGCAGATGATACTCGCCCTGGTAATAAGACAAACTACACCTAAACCATTCCCAAGAATCATTTTATATATTGGTAAAAACGGCATGAAGATGCGTTTTTGATCTTATCGCGAACAGAGATATAGACAGACGTGGAACAGGACCTTGTTGACACTATATTGTGATGAACTGTTATCCGTGCATTCGTATGTGTGAAATTGATCAAAAATATGTTGTTCACTGTAAACATGCGCGTGTGAGATACAATACAATATGTACAGGACTCCAAAAATAAATATAATGAAAAGTCATATGTTTATATTTGATTTAAATTATAGCAAGGTATATTAATAACTGATATACGATAATGTATAGCTTAATATTTTCATTACTTTCTTATATAGTGTAAGTGAGCACTTAGGGTAATACATAGATAGTAGTTTAAAGTTCCAGCTATGTGGCTTATGATAAATCCCATCCCATTCGATACACTATTAGTATTCACATATATAATGTACGTGTTACCTGTTACTGTAGATGATGTGCGTGTCATACTTACAAATATTTTTGAAAGAGTATTGTTGTTATTTACACATCTAATAATAGATTTAAATTTATTTAATATATTCAAAAAACGCGTGCAAAGCCGCGGATAACAGCTAGTACAGTATAAATATGAAACTCAGTACGGAAACTACGAACAAACGCTTGAAAACGGCACACTTACACAAACATGCGCATCGACGAGAGGTTTGGAAACGAATTCTATGGACAGCATCGCGAAAACCGCTTAGGAGTCTCGTTGATGCGCATGTTTGTGAGTGTGCCGGTACGAACGTTTATAGGTAGTTTTCGTACTGTCTGTTTTGTGTACTGTGACACAAAGGCGAAAAAAATGGGGTATATACGCCATGTCATATAACACTAATACCCAGAAGAAGTACGAACAAATAGTGAGTTATTCATAAAAAAAACATCATATATTTGTGCTTCGATGTGGGGCTTCACAATGTACCGGATGTGGGAAAACCCTGTGATCAATATTCAAAGACTGTGCTTTCTGTGTATTATGCAGTGTTATAGAGATTTTTTTATGTAGAGTTCCCAGATTTTCAATGTATAATATTTGAACGGTTTTTTTTGGTTTAATGATGATTAATCATAGGTTAAATATTAGCTGAAATAACGAATATTTTTTCGATTATTCGTGGCTTTGTATGAGTGAAAGGAAAAGTGGTAAAGTCAGGATAACTCCTTCGATCGGTAAACTTAGAGCGTTTTAAAAATTTGTTTCACTTAAGCTCTTACTCCAGGACGCGTTTTACTGTCAATTGTTTTTGGATTTTGGAATATATTCAAGATAATTTTAATCTCGCACGTAATATGTGTTATGTCTCTGTAAAGAGAATTTCCGTCGAATGTAGTTATTTCAAATAAAGAGAAACAATGTCAAGTTATCTTGTCACGATTTTTTCAATTACACGAAACGTTAAGACTCTTAGACTGAGATGTAGAGCAGATGTTCACAAAATTAATTTAAATAATTTAAATATCTTTAATAAAACATAAAAATAAACAAAACTGACAGCAGTCGTTAGCTATCCATATTGGCCAAGTTTATTCAGGTCAATGTATGTTTTCTCTTTATTGTAACAGAAGGCACAATCGTTCATGCAGCCCGCCTAATGATGAATAGTCCTTGTGGAGGTATTATAACTTTGAATATGAATATCAAAACAAGGTTTTGTATAACAGATGCGAGGATGGTGGAGGCGGCGCGGCGACTGGCACTGGCGGACGGGCGGCTTCGCTGCGGCTCGCGAACGGCAGAGTGGCAGCGCAGTCCGCAGAACAGCTTCCCCACTCGCCGGCAGACTGCGCCTCTGTGCGCATATCTATCGACAATACTAACACTTGCTGCACAGACTCACTCGTCACAGCACTGGATGACGAGACTTTACTTCTAGGTAAGTTCTTTAAAATACTTTTTCTATGTCATGGGAGGCAAACGAACAGGCAGGCCACCTGATGTCTGTCCATAGATACTAGCGACACCAACGCCAGCGGAGTCGCAAGTGCGTTGCCAGCCTATGTTTAGGGGAAAGAGTAAGGGAGGGGAGAAAACTGGGGAGGAGAGTGTAGGCGGTTTTCCGGCTGGCGGCTGTCACTGCTCGAATGAAACGCAATAGTGTCAGTATTATAACTTCACGTCAGTTTTCTGTCATGGTGGTAGTACCCTGGCCGAGCCGACCCATTCATGCTGAAACGAATAATAGCTACAGCATGGCTGTACCACGTACACCTACTTCTACGACCTAAGGGCCGTTAATGATATAAATTAATCTTAGGGATGGGCGGCGTGGGATGCCGGACGTAAGGAGAGAATGTCAAGCCGTATCTCACTAAATCTCACGTGGGGTAGTGAGGGGATTTTGGCAAATTACACGTCATTTTTTTCAGATGAAAATGTGAGAAAATGAAATTAGTTTAAAGTAAAATATGTTTCTAAGCTTAAATATGTCGAAATCTGACACAATTCTTCTGTATATTGATATCCATACATGGATGCAAAGTTTTATCGTATTAAAATGTAATGTAATTTTAATGAAATTTAATAAAAGTGAAAAGTACAGTAGTTTGTGTTGCTTTGAATAAACCTAACGTATTACTATAACGTATAATATATAACTACGATGACAAATTTTGAAAGATCTCACGTGAGTTATAAGGGAGATAGGAAGGGGTTGAGACAAATATTAAGATATCTCACCGGCGGGGAAGGGGAGGTCAAAACTCACGTAATTAATATTCTGATATGTTCTTCACTACATTGCTATTCGGCTGTCTACGGACATATATTATTATGATTAACCTTAGGTACTAATAGCCTTAGTGTAGCTTCCAATCAATGACACTGCAAACTATATTAAAGAGTTAATAAAGAGAGGGCAACGACTTTTAATTTAATATATTTTATTCTTTGTTAGTTCACGGATTAAACGTTCCGCATTTTGACATAATTAATATTTTGAAATGAAATAACGTTTCATATTTTTAAAATTATTTTATTCTCTTAAATTAATATATTTACGAATCGGTATTGCTGAAGGATAAATTGAAATTATTAATATGTGACCGTAGCCAGTATTGACAAACAGCTCACTTGCACTTACAGGAACCCGATGGATGTAGCCTATGCACTGAGTCAAGTATACGACGGTATATATTCACTGAAACCGATAGTAAGATCTCTGAGCATCAAGGGCTATCAGGGCGAACGAATACCCTCAAACACTCCCGATACTCTCTTCCTGGTACACACACAGAAGGAGAAAAAAGCCCTGATTAAAAAGGGCTACGGGGTAGGGGAAGGATTGCGTGTTCTGACAGTCCATGAATCCCAGGGACTGACCTTCAAATCGGTGGTGATCCTGCAAACAAAGAGCAGAAGGGTACAAATCCACGATAGCGTTTCACATGCTATAGTGGCAATATCTAGACACACCGACACCTGTGTCTACTATACCGACCTGACTGACGACGCGATAAGTAGGTTCATTCGTCGGGCCGTGGACGCTCCGGCACGGGATATTGTGGATTACAACCTAGAAATGGCCATAAAGAATGGAAATGCAAGCGCTATAAAAACAATAACGTCATTAAACCAAAAAAAAGCTAATAGTAATTAAACAGTGAATATTTAATAAATTACTAAAAATAATAATATATATATATATGCTCACGGATACGATTTTTAAACTACATATAAGCAAAAAAAAGGTGCGGACCAAGAGTCTGCAGACTACAACAAAATAAAATAAAAAATAATAATTATTAATAATATTATTTCATTTACATATTATATGAAACACCCTTAAATGTATCAAAAATATATCTACGCGCTAATACAACAGATAATGTTCAAGGATATCGTTGTACAGCTGTGCAAAATTGTATATCAGTAGTATTATTTAGGCCTGCAATAAAATATGTGAATAAATTCAACTAGGCTCAGGCGCTGTTTGGCGGCATTTATCAAAGGGTGCTAGGTTGCCGGCGCGGGTCGCATATAATTAGTAGAACGAGTGGCCGATGAAACAATTTGACTCTTATGTATATACAGATAGGGTTACAATTTTTTTTTAGTATTTCGTAAATAGTACAAAGTTCGTGTTTTGCGTCGCCACGTCTTGCCAGGCCACCAATCAGGTTTACGCTAGCCTGTAGATTATTCACATCAAAAGTAAAAAAATAAACGTTACGTTATTTATACAACATTTCGGTTTCGAAACGGTTTATGAAATAAAAATACTCAACCGTAGTACAAGCATTAACTCCAAATAAATATAATAGCAGAATACGAAATGGTGCAAGAAAACATTACAACAGTTTTAGTAGACAAAAAATGAGTAACTTATTGTATCGCGTACAACTTCCTCGTTGCTCGTTCTAAGTTTTTGTTCCATTGCATTAAAATGATTCACAAAAAAACCCGACACTATTGTAGTAGAACCATCGTCTATCTTTCCTTTACTACACAACATCCGCAGAGAGTTCAAACCGTGAATTAAACAACAACATATATATATGAAAACCATCTCCCGAAACAATTAAGGCGCGTACCCATCAAATAAGTACGGAGTCAGTTCTCCGTCTGAAAACTCCATGTTAAAAATTCAGGAACGCTGCCGCCTCTTCCTTACTGGCGCCAATAAAAACAAATGTAGACAGAAATACCGAATGCTCTCATAAATAACAAAAAAGAATTCTTCGACGGGCAACGTAATTAGCAAAAGTTGCGCGCTGTAAAATCTCTGCAATGTTGCCTAACCGTTGCTCATTTTGTGTCGCGTAAAAATATTGCGTGGGTTGATGAAACAGTTATTCATTATCATATAGATTTTATACCTACGCTATAGTACCCCGTTAATTAATTAATTCTCGTGATTCATGTAATTGCGGGTGTAGGTTTCGTTCTGCTTTTATTTGATCGTTTGCGGCAGGCCACGCTATTTTTCAATTTGCTCAATGATCGACAACAATACTCATTTAACAAATGACAATCGTCCAAAGAACACATCAGCGCTTCCTTAAAGGATAATATAACTCGAGGACGCGAATTTCGGTAACAGGAACAGACCGTCAAACGGTTAACATTGGCCATGAATGCTGGTCATGTCTCGATCTGTTGGACCGCCGATTCGCGCATGGCGATACACTGGCTCGTCTGACTCCGGCACCAGTTCAGTCGCATCGTGCAGTCCTACGCCGCCCATCCAACCGCGACGACATGCTTCGTGCAACCCCTCAAATTGAGTAAAGCTTGAACGCGAACGGATATCGTCTACTTGATTAAATTAAAACGATCATATTAATTTAAAACGCGTGTGCAGTGTGAACTTATTTGTGTTATAGTTTTTTTTTTCCGAAAGAAAAATGACGACGAAAAAGGGATTCTGTCACGTTCGTAGTTAATTTCAGTTTGTGTCAAAGCTTTTTGTGTTGTATTTATTTCGATGTTCGGGGTTTGTGTTCTATAATACGAAAACGGAGCAAAAACGTGCAACATTGCGTTAAATCTCCCAAAAATAATTTATTATAATCATTTTGACATATTGTATGTATAAAATTTTAAAAATTCTTTTTTTTTAATATCTGTCAATAAGTTCTATAAAAATTTTCATAAATAAAATTGGCATAAATAAAACAAGAAACCTTTAAAAAAGTGTATGAATTGGTTTGACGTTTTAGGAGCAATAATATAGTTTGAGATTTGCGTTTTAAACTAATAATACGAAATAGCGTGAAAATTTTCAATACATACTGTAAAATTGCGAGGTTTATTTGTAATTGGGAATTACAATGTGGGTGTTAAGTAATGTTAGAAATCAATCTGTTTGAATGATGTTTTCAGTTTTAAACTTTAAAGAACAAATACTATCAATCTATCTACTATGAGGTCAATACATTTTACTTAAAAATCTAATGAATAAAACAGAAAAAAAAATCTAAAAGAAACCTTTAACATTTTCTGATTATAAGTAAATATGTTTTGTTATAATTAGTAACGACTTTATTTGAATAATAAATAAATAAAATTTAAATTCTAGGTAGGTTGAGTTCGTTTAACAGATCGACAATAATTCTTTCCGACATTATATTGTCTTAATGACACAATAGAATATAGTTACTCTATATAATTATCTTCAAATATTTAACGTTGTTATAGCATTTACAAGATCTAAACGGTCCAGCTTTCATTAACATATATACTTATTAATGACATTTCACAGTGTGGTTGATATTTATCCTCCAAATCATATGAAAATTTTCTTCTAAATATAAATAGGCAGTGAGAATACAGTTAAGTACATCTTCCTGCTCTGTTTCTTGACCAATTTTATTTTAATTTATTTCTATTTACTTAATGTTCACAAGAAAAGAAATTGATTATTTTATACTTGAAAAATTAGGATCGAATTTCGACCATTAGTATGCATGTCGAAATACAGAATATTAAAAATAATAGCGATGTAATAAAAATAAAACCAACAATCAGTCTCCACCTTCTTACTCTTTAATATTAAATTTAACAATAATAATAGTCTATAGCTAGAAGCTCGAACATACACAAATATCTACAAACAAAAGAATGCTTATGTAGTT
This sequence comes from Antheraea mylitta, assembly GCA_014332785.1. Taxonomy (NCBI): domain Eukaryota; kingdom Metazoa; phylum Arthropoda; class Insecta; order Lepidoptera; family Saturniidae; genus Antheraea; species Antheraea mylitta. The sequence goes on from JACEII010000030.1 coordinate 4,631,547, forward strand.
TATTTGTTTACACAAACAATTGTACTCATAAATGTAAGCAAAAATAAAACACAATTATTAAAGAATAATCCGCTCAGCCGCCCATGGAGTACCTAAGCATACAACTCACTTTAGGGCAGTAAATAGTATAATAAAATAAACGAAATAGTTAGAGATTAGACATACAATACAGTATACAGTTAAAAAAAAATGATAAAACGCAACAGACAATCCAAGCATTCCTTTTTACCACAGTTAAAGACTCAATAAACAAAATAACTTTAGTTCAAGATACAATAATCTGTTTCATGCCTTTTTTAACAGAATAGAAATTAGATTCTAGAAATTACCATCTACAACCAAACATGCCAGTTTTAAAAGTATACCTATATATAATGTTTTGAATCCAATCCTGCTTAATACCTTAATTCTTAGTATACAATACAGTAGTTACATTTTTAAGACTCCAGCTTCATAAAGAGCGTCACATATTATGCAGTAAACAGTTCATTTTCACATCTTATAACTTTACATCATTCGTAACAAATCAGTGTGTCGTTGAACCTTGTCTAGGACAAATTGCAGTATCCGTTGAAATATACATTGCTACTTACGCCATTTTCAACGCCTTTCGGTGTTCACAAAGAGTACTTAAACTAATAATAAAGTCAACAGAATAGATTTTTTTTATATCATAGGAGGCAAATGAACAGGTGGGTCACGTGATGTTAAGTGATTACCATCGTCCGTAGACACATGCAAAACCACGGGAGTTGCAAGTGCATTGCCAACTTATGTTGTGGGAGGGGGAGGAAGGGAAAAGGAGAGGGGGAAGGTAAGGAGAGCCAAGACTCCAGCACTCTCACTGATCGAACAAAACGCAACAACGCAAACACTGTTACTTCACGTCGGACGAGCCAACCCATTCATGCTGAAATCAGTAATAGCTTCAGCGAAGCTCTACCACATACAATGTCAGTAGCATTTTAAGGATATATTCTACTTGAAATTCAGACATTTTTTGGATATTTTTGACTGTTTACGATCGTCCGATTATTTACGTCAATATTAAATTGATTTATATATTTACTAGGTCGTGCACGCGACGCTTATGTATTTAACATAGTTTTTTGTCTCATGATAACTACGAGTTTTTTCAGGATGATTTTTAATTACTTTTGCAAATTTTTTACATTACTGCTTAGCCTTAGCAAAGGTCGTAATGATATATAGAAGAAATACTTCGAAAATTCCTCTATCAACCAGTGTTCATAATTAAATTCGTGTTAGTTAATGTACGTAATTTTTCTTTTAATTGGTAGTTACAAAATATATTATACTTCAGATGTGGATAAATAATTTGTTTTTCAGATTGATGAGTCAAAATCAATTCAGCTGTTTAATCAACTATAAGATTTAAATCGGTCAAATAATAATGAGTTTAATTTTAATTATGTGTTTACATTAATTGGTATTGTCGCTAATAGTATGGTTTCTTAGTTGAAAATTATGTGATAATTGGCGATAGCAGAGATATAACAAAATCGTAGTTATGTATTTCGAATTCCCGACAATCGTACTAAGTTAACACTTTGCACTCGAGGGCTCCCGTGCGGAGCCATTTAAAATGTTGGTGATAAATGACAATCACCAAAATTTTAGATTGATCCGCTTCGGAGTCCTCAAGTGCTAAGGGTTAAATTACAATCATAGCTTTAACTGCGATATTTATAGTTAAACATAATGATCATGCCTGTCAATGTCTCAACAGTGAGCAGGTTGGACTGTAGTTTACCTACCACTTTATAAAGTGAGATCATTATGCCTAAAACGTATAGAAAATATATTTCCTTGTGACTAATGAATTTGAGGTTACATGGCTCAACATGTGGAATGTCCAACGGAGCATAACGAGACTTGGATTTTTAAAATTTCGTTTTGACAGATAGAGTTGGGACATATACATCTAACCAATTATCTAGACACTCATTCGACCATAAGACGTCTTCTGTTGGACACAGGCTTCCCCAAAGTCACTATAACGACTTACTGCTCTTATACTGTTCACTTTCAGCGGATTCTCGCAAACTTTACTAGATCGTGGATCTACTTCGTGATCGGTTTTGTCAATCTAGGCTTTCCAGTGGGGATGTCACTTAAGGACTCTTTGGCCTCAAAGGTTATCCGCTTTATGACCAATATACTGCCACCTGCAGACCTGCACCTGCTGACCATCTGCGACTTAGGTCTAGTAATTCAAAAGACTATTCTTCTCCACTTTTATTCATTTCTAATTCAATCAAGCATTGAAACAAACGTCCTTTTAATACCTCACCTACTGCCACTTAAGTTCAAGTATTTTTATGATGCTTAAACAATCTCACATACAGTGATTATTATGTCTAATATCGTAGAAGATTATATACTGTTTTGCAGTTACAATATATTAAACTTTAAATATTTTTTATATTTCTTCTAAAAGTAAATAGATTCCAGCAATTTGTGTATAACCACGATCAACAAGTGGAACAATTAAATAACTGCTTACTTATTTGCTTATCGGTAAATATTACTTAAATTTGTATAAAATATAAAAAAAAGTGTGCGCAGAATATCAAAATATTAACAATTCAAGTAATTTCATCAGTCAAAGAAATAATCAACAAAAAAAGTGTTCTTTCAAAGCTACAAAATTTTGAGAGCCTACATGTATTTACAAAAGGATTAACACGGCGAGATCATAAAAGCAAAGAGATTGTAGTTGAGATATTAACGTCATAGAATATAGGCGAATGACATAGATTAAAGGAAAACTACACCGAAATGGTAAAGCAGGACTAACGATGAAGATAACATAATTTACTCATAAGTTAAAGTCGTGACTTACCGCATATAATCATTTTTGCAATGGGTATAGCTGCTTCGTATACCAATTCCTTATACTGTGGTAATGAATCTTAAGCAAGGTTGCACAGTAACCCTTGCCAAGGTTTCTATATTACTACAAACGTTGTAAATATATGGCGAACATCTATTGGAGTTTCTTTCCACATAACACAAATTTTAATTGAACATGTATTGTTAGCAATATCTAAAAAGTTTTAAAATTATTGATACGTGCTCCTGCCATAACCCACTGTGCAAAACTTTTAACGTCTGATTCAAGAATAACCTAGATTTAGTACGAAGCAACTAAGGCATATTATGCTTTGTAACACACTTCGTATATGTCCCTTAGATCTTTTAGGCTTGATGAAGGAGTTTGCTATCAATTAGTTTGATAATTTTGTAAGGAATGTGATCATTAATCTCAAGGCATTCAACGGACTTTAAAATTGCCACGACTCTCTGACTTGCATCTAAAGCATGACTGACAAATCTATGTAATCTTATCATATGTATAATGCTTATGCGTCATGTCAAGGGAAAGAAGAATGACTCGTATCAAATTGCGGTCACTCCTCTCTTTCTTTATATTGCTAACACCATATCTTTGGGCGAAAACAACAAAATTGGTAAAAAAAAAATATGGCATATGTGCCGTTTTATTTCGTAGAAAAAGAAAATCAAGTTGCTATTAAAAATCAATTCTGTGTGAGATATTTTCTTAAATATTATAATAATTCTTATGTAGGTGGTAGAGCCGCGCTGAAGCTATTACTGGTTTCAGCATGAATGGGTCGGCTCACCCGGGGTAGTACCACCCGACCCAGAGAAAACCGACGTGAAGTAACAGTGCTTGCATTGTTGCGATTCGTTCGGTCAGTGAGAGTGTTAGAGGTCCACCTCTCTTCTTCCCTTCCTCCCTTCCCCCTTCTACGACACAGGCTGGCAACGCACTTGCGAGTCTTCCGGTGTTGCAAGTGTCTATGGACGGTAGTGATCACTTAACACCAGGCTACCCACATTTGCCTCCTATAATATAAAAAAAAATGAATTCACTCATTCAAATATTACAATTTATATTCTTATACGGGTAAAAATACAACTGCATATTTACATATCTACAACCATTCTATATCAATGTAAAGCCACCGCAAACCGGTTATTTCATTTAATTTTGTAGGTTACAGACTGTTACGGTTACTTACTTAATTATTGTATATATATTTAGACATTTTTACATACGAACAGTACATGTGTATGACCTTCCAGCTCGTCATTGAGAAGCGACAATAATAAACAGTAAGGAGCGGAATCTCCGATGACACTGTTAACAACACTTACATGATACGTTAGCTCAATTGTCCATAATCCATAACACAACGTCCTGGTATCCGTTACATCTACTAAAGACTAGAGATGGGAGACTTCTCATATACATGATACATCAAATAGGCCATCTGAGTCCGTTATAAATCTTACAAAAACGATAGGTATTTATTTAAGCCCAGGTAAATACTCTGCTTGAATAAGTGGTTCTTAAAAAAATTGTTGTTTCTTCGTTACGATTTACTATAGTAGTAACCGTATACCTCATGGGATTTCCGATCGCCTACATCTCTGGGATTATTATATTTTTTTCACTTTTTTTTTTTTTTTATTGAAACACGACACAGTGACTGCACTACGCCTGATGTTAAGCATAGTACAATCCAAAAACATCGGCAATCACCGAGAGACAGATTATCCATCGCTGGTCGCCGCTGTCATGCCGGCCATAATGTTCGTCATTATATCGCCATAATGACGAAAGTCACCCGATACTGGATATGCACAGGCTGATCCCGAAACGCGACGCGCAGAACCGAGTCACTATGACGGGCTTTTTCGCCAAATACATGTTGGTTGCGACCCAGTCAGGCTGTAAAACCCTACCACCCCGCTTTTGCCATTGCCTCGTTCGTTATTCAGCAGGGTGTACCACGTGCAGGTGAGGTTAGCTTGGATGTCTCAAGTCTTAAGATGTTACGCGACACCCCTTACACCCCTAAAACCACTTGAGCGATAATTTAAAAAAAGATTCTTATAGCTCGGCTAGATAATAAAAAAAAAATCGTACAACATTTTGTGATCCTAAACAAATCATTTTAAAACGTACATTGTCTGTCAGTGACGCTCAAAAAATTTGTTAAATACATGAATTTAAGTATAAATTTATAGATACGCATAATTTAACATGGCGACAATATTTTTCTTATTTCTTATAATAGGTTAGGCTTATATTCAATCACGATCTTCTTTGATGAAACGTGACGATAGCACGAATATTGAAGCTAATTTTATAAAGTACTTACAAAAATATCGATTTATCGGATCAGTTTATATAAAGAGGTAGATAATGGCTTTGCAAACGCACTACCTATTATTTTATATCTTTTATTTCATTAAAATTTTGGAGGAATCACTGAAGTAAAGTTACGCTTTTATAGATTGGGTTGCGAGTAAGATCGCTATATCTTATGCAGATGCAAGAAAGGCTTTCTTTTCGACAGACTGTATTCCGTCCTTTTTCATCTATTCAATAGACTCGTTTCTCACATTTCGCACAGAGTGTAACATGTTTTAAACTTTATAAACACACACGCACAACCTATGTGTTGTATAAACGGGTCACCTGTTCTTTCAATTTCCTGTAGATGATGACATACCATCTAAAAGATCTTGATTATTGTCCTTTTTCATTGTTATTTACTAACTTTACTTAGATACGGATCATAATTAGTGCACGTTTTTTCAATCAAATCGTTTGAAACAATAAAGTGTCCTAAAGCTAACATATTAGTCAAACGTAAATAGAATTTAGTTTATTAATTCCGTTTTTAAAATCAACCAATTATTTCATATTTTCCCATCACTACCTAATTAAGACTTGTAGTTGTAGAGATACGTTTACCATACTTCGTCACGTGTCAAGACGTAGTCCGATTAATTCATATTTATTAAACAAATTAACAATAATAGCGTCGCATTAGATATACAAATTAATTGCGGCTACTGTGGCCGTGACAATTATGAACATTTCGCAATCTATATTCCGAAAGGTTGAACATTAAGCGTTTGAAACCATATCGAATTTGATTTTTAAGAGTAGAGTAGTTAGTAATATCTATACTAATATTATAAAGATGTAAATTTTGTGAGTTTGTGACGTTGTCAGGTTGTAGGGAATAGTAATCTCAGGAACTACTTACTAGTCCGATTTGAGAAATTCTTTCAATGTTAGCTCACTTATCGAGGATGGTTATAGGCTATACATCATCACGCTAAGATCAAAAGGAGCGGAGCATCAATAAAGAACGTTTAAAAATTTGAGATTTTTTTCTATTGAGAGCTTCCGCTGCGTGTTAACGCTAGCCTAAAGTAACTATTCCACGCGAACGAAGTCGCGGGCAGAGGCTAGTAGGCTATATTTTAATTCGATAATGATCAAACAATATTGTTCACTTTTTGAGCTATACATATCATAAGTATAATTAAGTATCGAAAAGCCGTCTAAGCATCCAGGCAAACCAGATGACACTTGGGCTCGATTGAAGACAAAAGGTATACAGGAAGTGAAAGATTTGAACATTGTAACCTTGTAGCAGATGCTATGAGTGAGAAAGGTCGCCAGATTGTCTGGCATCGACCGAATCAGTTTCACCGGTACAAGGTTAAGATGCAATCATATAATATCGTGTCTGTAATTTATTGTCTCAAGGTATTAATCTTCTACAACATTATTTTTTGGAAATATCATCATTAAAAGAGAAAGAAGAAAGAAAGAAAATATATTTATTGCAGTAAACACATGAACCAACTGAGTTATAATATTATTGAAACCAACACAATATAGTAGAGGATCCCTGGTACACTTTTCATCATTTATTACTAACAAGCTAATTTTTCGTAAGTAGCTTCCTTTTGACTAGACACCCAACTTTTTTCCTTACAGTAACGTTGGTAAATGGTAGCTTACTAGGGGTAGCAAGAATAAAATATGTTGATTTGACGATTTTAAAATTTTTATTACTAACCGAATTTTTCTTTGTTAATTATCGAGATAATTATCCAAATAACGTGAACAAATATTTGTCCTACGAAATATAAGGTTTTGTTAGGGAGTGCCCCCTCTCCAACATGTATCATGATATGTATGTATGTATGTATGTATGTATGTATGTATCATGGTATCATATAAACAAGGTCATGAAAAATAATTACTAACCAGCTGATTTTTTTTTTATTGGTAAGCTAAATTTTGCATAATTTACCACCCACATTGTCCTGCAAATTGCGTGGTATGTCTCCTTTTATAAAACATAGAAAAAGAATATACCTGTATATAACAATTGCAATCTAGCTATATACTCCATTTTATTCAAAGACGTTGAAATAATAAAGTTTTTAACCAACTTCACCTACCGGTTGCATAGATTGGCCTACTACTATCTATTTACTGGCCCATTATAAATGTAATCTGGTCACTGTATTTAATATAGAGAAACTTCAATAAAGAATTACGATCAAATTTCAAAGATTAGTTTTTTTTTTCGAGTAGTTCAAATATGTAATTTCACTGAATGTAAACAGATAAAATTATTATCAGGTTATTTTATATCGGTACTAGTCTTTATAACTTTCAATAGCATATTGCAAATTGGACACTAATTTAAGTTACCTTAATATATTGTTAATTATTTCCAACATTAAGAGAAGTAAACTGGATTAAGATTAGCATAAATGATTTATCATTCTATATTTTATGAGCTCAGCAAATTAATCAAAGGCCAATGATTGCAAAGAGATAGACATCTATCGAAGGAGGCAGGTGCGAAAAAATAACATCATTATATAGTATAAAACAAAGTCCCTTACCGCGTTTGTTTGTCTGCCTGTTCGCGATGAACTCCAGGAAATTACGAGTATGGTAGGTGGTAGAGCCACGTTGAAGCTATTACTGGTTTGAACCATTTTAATGGTTCGATTTGTCCGGGGTAGCACCACCCTCTCATAGAAAACGAACATGAAGTAACAATATCTGTATTGTTGCGTTTCGTTCGGTCAGTGAGCCTTCCCCCTATCTCCCAAACACAGCCTGGCAACGCACTAGTAATTCCCCTGGTGTTGCTAGTGTCTATGGGCGGGAGTGATCACTTAACACAGATGACTCGCATGTCCGTTTGCCTCTTATAACATAAAATAAAAGAACTCAAAAATTACTGAACGGATTTTTAAGGGGTTTTCAACATTAGATAATGTGATTCACGAGGAAGGTTTTGGTATATGATATGTTAAAATTTTTCAATAATCAGTCTGCCGAGCCCGCTATTACATAATATAATAATCTTTAGTTACCTATACAAATCCTAAGTGATATAGAACCAAGCAACTATGATAAGTTTTCATCATATATTTTACGATTCAGACAAAGATTTCATATTGCATTTTCATTACCGAGAAATAAAACAGTTTAATTTAAATTTTATATTATGAGATCCTACAGTTCCTACAGTATCCATTAAATACCTACCTATGAAATGTATTTAATGGATAAATTTTAAATACAGTAACGTTACCTTTAACACATATTTTATTCGTGAATTCATTCTCTAACCAGTATTAGGAATAGGATATTACTGTGAAGTAACTAAGTCAATAAGAGAAGTAAATACTCCCAAAGTATGTAGACATCTTTACGATAAATATAAATTTATCTAATAAGGTTTTTACTTATTGAAAATATATCTAACAAAAATTATGATTGTCTTAGGACATCGCGCCAATCGACCTGAGTTTAATAAACATTGCGGGGTTTTTTATATCCATCATCTAGCTAAAATCTTTAGCCGAGCACCTACAAATGGCAGCCGTACTTGAGAGCTGTTTAATAACAGTACTCCTATAGTTTAACCAACTACCAACTTAAGCTACAAGGGCATTAAATACAGGATGAGATTGTGGATATACGCTAATGCCTAAATGCCTAAATCAATCTATAACTATACAGGATTGCCACATTAATAACAAGTCCATACATCCTTATGCTATTTCGAGTACTTTGAAAGTGTTTTACAAATAACAATAAGACATTAAATAATCTAAACCAGTAATTAAATAAGCCAGTCAGTAAAATAGCAAATAGATATATAAATGTATTAGAAGAGCATAATAATGAAAGCGCATATCACATGAACTAGGTAACAGCACAAACCTAGTTGTGCCTCGCACCCTTGAGCTAGTTGTCTAAGGCTGAGTGCCTTAACCGCTCACCTTAGTAGTCCGGTGAAGCTGTTAAGGCCGTGATAGGCCAATAGCGTAGTCAGTTCAAAAAAAATAAAAGCACTCCTAGACATATATTTGAAGCACTGGATATCGGCGATTATATATAATTGATTTAATATTGTAATAAATGTAATTAATTATTTTGGTTAAGTGGTTTAGTAATATGTTTATATTTTTTAAATTGACCCTTCTTACTTTATAAATAAATAAATGAATGAATAGTACATAATGAACGAAAAACTGTTGTAAGTGTTAAAATTAGCGTTGAAACCGCATTTGCAAATGACACGCAGATCACGACTCAACCGAATTGAATTGTGTGAATTTTTAAACCTGTGGTCGCAATAACGTGAAATAATCGACACCGGCCGTATTAAAACCCGCATCACGTGGACTAATATTTGCTTCGAAATCTGCGTATGTTTACTCTGTTTATTTAAGTCGTTCCAAATAATTAACTTGTCATTTAATAAAATAAAATATAATATAACGATTTGGAGAATACACTATTGGATCATTTATTTTCACATAAGACGTATCAATAATTTTTATAAGCGACTTAGCATTGGATTGGATTGTTTCCACGTACGTCGGATCTCTGGAATGAACGTGTAACGGCCATGTTTTCGGGCAAATATAATTGTCAAAAGCCGGTAACGCATCTATAAATCCCCTCATGTCATAGGTGTCCATGGGCAGTGGTGATCACTTACCATCAAGTGAACCGCATACTAGATTACCTCCAATTGAATTTTTTTATCTGGAATTTAAGAGTCACTCTAAAGCTAAGACACGTCACAAAACTGTCGAATACTCAAGCAAAAATAAATCGTTCAGTCATCAAAACCACTAAGATATTTTATTTGAACAAATGGAAAATAACTTATACAATAACAACTTTGATCATTTTTAAAGAAAAAAAAATTATATAATTTATTGTTGTACTATCCATAACTATGTATATATAAAATAGTTAAATAATCTCTTACAAATAATTATGAATTCAAAATAAATTAAGATATAAAAATTCAAATATATAAATAAACATAATACTAATATTATAAAAAAAACTCTTTACCATGTTTTAAATACTAATGATTGTTACTAAACGAAGAAATTATTTAGTACAACGTTATATGAAATGCCAATTCAATCGATATAAATTCAAAATATTTTCGCATCTCTATTGAAATATCACATACATTACTAACGAGTCAATCAAATTCCACATATAAATGAGACGGAATCTAAAAGAAACATTCACACGATTTTAGACAGTTTACGCGATACGCGTTGTATTACATTAAAATAGTATCTTGATGTATCCATACCTCAATAATATAATAATATATAAGATTAATTCACATTGTAAGCCTTTATATGCCAGTATTACTTTTGTTTCGTGGCAAGCATGCCGTGTTTGACGAAGTGTTTCCGTTTGTGTATTTATTTTCGGTGCAATATATTGTTTATGAAAACTTATAGTTGACGAATATGGATTGTTTGAAACGATGCGGTATAAATATTAGTAAAAGAACTAAAAAATTTGCAAAAGCGTTCTCTACAAACGACGAATATTCACCAAGTAAGACATGATTTTGATAATATTTACTTTTACATTATTTTACGGACAAGTTATTTTATAAAACTTTTTTAATATTATCCAAAGTTCTTTTAATAAATAATATCGAACAGTTTTGATATTGGCGAATCAATGCATATATTATGTAAACTTTAGAAGAAATCAATCTAAACATTTCCGTTCCTAATGTAGATTCCATTACGATCATATCCTCAGAATAATTCATGTAAACACAATGCTCTTAAAAAACGGAAATGAGTATGTATACCACATACGATTTCAATGTCATATCAAAAACGCAAAGAAAGATGTACAAATATTTCGATATCTTTGTATAAAATTTAAATTAAGTTTTAGTTGTTCAAGCTGTGTGCTATCCCAAGAATTTTTATAATAGATGAACAAAATAAAACCATATGTTTCTTAAAGCTGAAATAACATATGTGCTTCCTCGCTTAAGCTAAATTAACAGGTTTTTTTGTTTAAGAAAAAACTGGGTCAAGTTCCCATTACTATCGTTCTTATGAGTATAATATACTGAGGAAAGTGATACACGTAGTGTGGTATGGCACTCATTATGCTGATTCATTAATCAGATGTTAATAAAAATAATAAGTATGATACGAACACAACATAAAGTTAAGGGAATATATAAATAAATCTTTTGCTATCTTGACTCTAACCAAAGGAATCCATCCAGACATTATGTTCATTTTATAATCATGCATTCAAAGACTTTCGGTCAATGAGCTCCAACCGTAGATAATGATTCATTATGATAACGCATTTGAACCCCGCAATGAGATAGAAAACGTTAACAAACCATAATAGAATTGTAAAGCATTATCAATTATTTTTTTAAATCCTTCATCTATATTTCATAATCAACTCCCTTTATAAAGTTAGCACGGTATCGTATTCGACCGTATTACTTTATATCACGTGAGATTGTGGTCAAAAATAAATGTAATATAAAACTTACACATTATTAAAGACATTTTCCTATACACAATATTTTACGAAAGGCATATTATAATTATTCATCCTATAGTTGTTTTTGTGTGTAACTATATAAAGTTGTGTATGGCCCAAACTTTTTCACAGATAATGTAACCTTTTTAAAGCTTAGTAGCCGTAATGTCTTGCACCTATTTCTATCCCATGGCAGCAGAGCTTGCACTGTTCTCTTTAAGTCCGAAATAGTCAGTTCGCAACAGGCAAGACTACCCACAGCGTATAGCAAATAATTCCTTAATTGATGATATCCGCAAATTCGTCTGTCGATTATTATTTTAACAATATATAATATATGACGTACACAGTAAAAGTATTAATATCACACTGCTTGTTCCACTTCGCCACAGCAAGAAAACACAAATTGATGAACGCATAGTGTTTATAAAAATAATAATTTCTTAAAACCTTAATAACTTTATATTAAACTAGCACACCGTGACTCCGCCCACGTGAAACCTAATGAAAAAAAACAGTGACTATTCAAATTATCTGAATGTATTAAGTCCATTTCTACTTATCTACTTTTCTCTAGTACTTAAATCGCGTCGTCATTAAAAGTACAATAACCTTTGATAGAGTAAACCGATTTTAATGAAATAAAGGTTAAATGCTACTCGAGGATATGCTTTATAATTTCCTATATAATACAGTATTTTAGCAGTTATACGTGTTAATACAAACAGACAGACAGACATTTCCAAAAAAATATTGAAATGTATTTTATCATATATTCGGAGACACCTACATTTATTTATTTCATAAAAAGTACAAATCCGTTAGATTTACATTCATATTATATCTGTAGATGGAGATATTGTGATATTTATTTTATTAAATAACGATCATGTGTCTAAGAAGCAAAATTAAAAAAAGCTTGTTTCAAATTTTTTCAGTTATTTTTGAGTGAAGCGCGAACATCCGTAGTTGGTAGGCAAACCTCTACCATTTTAATGATATAGCATACTAGCTGACCCGTGCAACTTCGTCTGCACCAAATTGGTTATCACTGGTTTCAACTGTATTTTTAAACGCGAAAAAAAAAATGAATAAAACTGGTATCCAGTTGCAGCCACAACTACCGTTTCCAAAAATCCAAACTATCCACGGATTCACTGAAACATATACCCAGATTACATGTAATTTTTATTTTAAATAAGCCTAGTACCCGTTCGTAGCATCATCTACCACTCCGTTGTTTGTAGTCTGGTAAAGCTGTTAAGACCTTGCTCTGTCAATAGCGTAGTCATTTCGAAAAAAAAATCATCTACCAGGTTCAATTAAGATAAAAACTAACCTACATAAAACTAAATAAACATCTCTACCGCTTACTTTATCATAACGATCTTCAAATTATCCCTTATCGAACTGAAAAACTCTCAATTTTCCGATAATAAATATATAGAAGAGTTGTTGAGGCGTGTATGCTTGGTACACATATACGGTTCAACAACTCATACATATATGAATAGTTAGCTAGGTTAGCTAAGGGGTTGCATGTCAGAGAGCCTCCGCGTGGCGCACCCCGGGCAACGTCGGTCCTATTGATCGGCGGCTGATCTCTGACCTGAGGGTGGTGTGTGAGCGGCACCCTCAGTACCGGGCTGGGGCGGATGAGGGCTCACTTTGAGCCCCAACGGCCCAGTACCGGGTAGCGGCCGGCGAGGTCGATGTGTATATACCGACCTCGGCGGGCGTACCGCGAACTTGACGTGTAGAAGGAGAAAAGAATGAAGGCAAGATTTAAAAAAGGAATACCCCAGGAGGGTACCGGCTCCACCGGAGTTGGAGAATCCCTCCCCAAGCCCTCGGGCTTGGGCAGCCCCACCGTGTCTGGGGGGGGCAAAATTTTGCTTCGTCCCTTAACGACCCGAACCCGAGCAGGAACACGGACAACCGATCTCTCTAAGAAAGCGATGACCATGGCCACTCGTTCAAGAACTACCGATCAGCCTCACGTTTCGGAACAGCTGCAGGATGTGGAACTGCCTCAGGCTGCGGAACTGCCTCAGGATGTGGAACCACCTCAGCCTTCGGAACTGTTTCAGGCTGCGCAACAGCCCCAGATGGCGGATCAGCGTCCGGCACCGTCTGAGAAGCTTCCGGAAGAACCCACTGAAGGTAGTGATGCAAGTGCGACCCCGATGATCACGGCTAGTGAGGGCAGTGATGGCTCACAAGCCGGGGCATCGAGGGGGCACTCATCTTCAGACTCTGAGCCCGAAACTGGTGCGACCGGACAATGTACCCCGGTCGTCAAAAGAAGTAGAGGTCGCCCGGCCACGACCGGTAAATATGTAGGCTTGGCGGAAGCTACGGCGAAACTCAACCGCTTGAAAAAAGCGGAGCAAATTCGTGTTGCAGAGGAGGAAATCGAGAAGCTGGCATCAAAGGCACGGAGGGAGCGTGTCACGAGGAAGGTAGCCGCTCGAGCCAATGCTAGCGAGCAACTCACCGTTGACCTGCGGAAAAGAGCTCTTGACGATGTGGAGGTCATATTGTGCGTCGCCAAGGATTCGAGACGTCTGCAAGGCGGGTGTAAAAAGGCTCTCAACGAAGCCGCTGCATCCATAACGGAAGTAGTAAGCGAACTGTGCAGCCGGACTCCTTCTGAGGAAGTTGAGAAGCTTCAGGCGGCATACGCAAGACTGGAGGAAGCAAACGCCAGGCAGGCCGCAGAGCTAGCAGAACTCCGAAAGCAGGTGGCGGAGCTTTCTATCTTGCGGGCTCAACTACCAGCGGTTAGCGTTGCTGCCTCCCACGCTGAACTGAACACTGAAGTGGAAGTCTCACTTCCTCCTCTCCCGCAAAGTCTGGCGAGGGACGGTTTCCCATCCCTACCTCAGCGCCGAAAACCGGGACATCACGTTGAAGGCCTACCTATCAACGTAGATAGAAAGCTCGAGGAGATGGCGCGCATGCTGAACACACGATTCGAGGCTCTGGAACGGAGACTCCCTCCCGAAAAGCGTCCGCGCCCACAACTGGCTGCTGACCAGAGGGTTGCAGAGGAAACGGGTAGACTAGCGCCTACAATTGAGCAGTTTTCAGAGCCTTCTGCACCTCAAAGACCGTCTAGGAGGAAACGGAGGAGGGCGGCTGCCAGAGAACCTCTTAGCGGCAAAAAATATCTACCGCCACCCCAACCTATAGAGAGTGAATGGGTGCTAGTGGGAAAAAACGGCAAGCCTAAAAAGAAGCCGAAAAAAGCGCCCAAAAGACCGTCATCCAAGGAGCGTGCCCTGAAACTCCGACCTCCAAAATCAGCTGCAGTGGCTATAACACTGCAGCCTCAGGCACAAGATAGGGGCGTCTCCTACTTAGAAGTGCTCCAGCGTATAAAGTCGCAAGTGAGCATGCAAGAGCTCGGAATTGCCGGCGTCAAATGGCGCAAATCAGCCACGGGAGGCTACCTATTTGAGGTTCCCGGAGCCACTAGTGGTGGGAAAGCGGATGCTCTGGCCGCTAAAGTCAGGGAGGTGGTCCCAGAGGACGTGAAAGTGTCCAGACCAATGCTCACTGCTAATGTGCGCATTTCGGATCTGGACGAGTCCGTAACGCCCGAGGAAGTTGTTGCGGCGGTTGCCGCAGCTGCCGGCTGTGCACCGGGCCACGTTAAGACTAACGGCGTCCGCCCCGGCTTTAGGGGACTATATACGTCGGTAGTCACGTGCCCGGTGGCAGCGGCAAAAAAGTTAGGCGACGGGCGAAGAGTCCTAATCGGGTGGGTTTCGGCGCAGGTGAAGGTCCTGCCGCCTCGACCCCTGAGGTGCTTTCGCTGCCTCCAGAGTGGCCATCTGGGGGTGAAATGCACCTCCAGTGTTGACTGCAGTAAACTCTGTTTCCAATGCAGTCAACCGGGGCACAAGGCCAGCGGATGCAGCGCCGAAACGCATTGTGCGGTCTGTGCAGCTGCAGGCAAGGCCGCCAGCCACCGAATGGGGAGCAGGGCTTGTATCAAACCCGTAGAACTACCTAAAAAGAGGACTAGAAGGAAGAGGGTTCGAAGGGGTAAAGGTACCGCGCAACCCTCCACGTCGACGGCTGGTCAAGAAGCCGCGGCGGCACAGGCGGTGGAAACGGAGTGTCCATAAAAATGGCGCTTCGTTTCCTCCAAGGAAACCTCAATCACTGTGCCAGGGCCCAGGATCTTCTATCCCAGAGCATGGCGCAGTGGTCGATTCACGTTGCCGTGATGGCCGAGCCGTATTTTATCCCGCCCGGGGACAACTGGGTGGGAGACACTAACGGCTCGGTAGCCTTAGTGTCCCAGGCTGCCGCTGGCTCCACGCCCTTCGCTAACATCTTGAAAGGGCGGGGGTATGCAGCGGCTCGTCACGGCGGCACGATGGTGGTGGGGGTTTATGCGCCCCCAAGCATGAGTCTCGCCGACTTTGAGGGATTCCTCGGAGACCTACAGATTGTCGTGGGTCGCAGCCATCCTCACCCCGTCCTAGTGCTAGGGGACTTCAATGCCAAATCCACGGCTTGGGGTTCTCCTGCCACGAACCGGAAAGGTGAGGCTCTGGAAGAGTGGGCCATAACATCGGGCTTACTCGTTCTGAACAGGGGGTCTGTTAACACGTGCGTGCGACAGCAGGGCGGGTCGATAGTGGACATTTCGTTCGCTAGCCCTGCTTTAGCGCGCCGTGTTCGGGGCTGGAGAGTCCTCGAGGAGGTGGAGACGTTGTCGGACCACCGCTACATACGGTTCGACGTCTCCACCCAGACCTCGGATGGACCAGCCCGTGGGACCCCCTCAGAGGAAGGACCGCGTTGGGCCTTGAAGCGCCTCAATCGTGAGGCACTTCTGGAAGCGGCGGTCGCACAGGCCTGGGTGACAGATGAATCACCAGACAGGCCTGCCGACGTCGACTTCGAGGCGGAGTCTCTTCGGGCGGACGTGACGCGTATTTGCGACGCGGCAATGCCCCGAGTCAAGGGGCCAACACCCGCCAAGCGTCAGGTGTACTGGTGGACCGCCGAAATAGCGCAGTTGCGCACAGCATGTGTAGCGGCCCGTCGCCAGTACACCAGACAACGACGCAGGCGGGGCCGCTCGCAAGTCACGTCCGCACTGGAGGCAGAGCTCTACGAGGGGTACAGAGCAGCCAGACTGGCGCTCCGTAAAGCCATTGAGCAAGCTAAAGCTCTGGCTCGAAAGGAGCTGCTCGACTCGCTCAATCGGGACCCGTGGGGGCGCCCGTACCATATGGTACGTGGCAAATTACGTCAGGGGGGCCCCCCGGTAACCCAGAGTCTCGAGCCAGAGCTCCTCGATGAAGTTTTGGCTGCTTTGTTCCCTTCAGCAACAGAGAACATGCCTCCAGCGATGGCTCTGTCTGCAATTATGCCCAGCGCAGTTGGCTGCGACGAAGATGATGACGAGGTCTCCGAGGTGACCCGGGAAGAGTCGAGGGCAGCGGTGAAACGCCTACAGGCTAAAAACACCGCCCCAGGACCCGACGGCATCCCTGGCCGAGTGTGGGTCCTGGCTTACGAGGCCCTCGAACCCCGACTGCTAAGGATCTTCACTGCATCTCTTCAGCAGGGCCGGTTTCCACACATATGGAAAACCGGCCGTTTGGTTCTGTTGAAGAAGGAGGGGCGTCCGGCGGACAGCCCGTCCGCTTACCGGCCCATAGTGCTGTTGGACGAGGTGGCAAAGCTTTGCGAGCGAATCATCGCAGGCCGCCTCGTCCGGCACTTGTCAGAAGTTGGGCCGGACCTGTCGGAAAACCAGTTTGGTTTCCGACAGGGGCGCTCCACCGTCGATGCAGTGATGCATGTTAAGATCCTGGTGGAGAAAGCAGTTGCCCGGGGTGAGGTTGTTATGGCGGTGTCACTAGACATCGTCAACGCCTTTAACACCTTGCCCTGGGCCAGCATTGAGCAGGCACTCCAATACCATGGAGTGCCTCGCTACCTCCGCCGCATAGTCGGGGCGTACCTATCCGAGAGGTACGTAATCTTCCCGGGTCAGGAAGGGAGGATAAGTCGGCGAGAAGTAGTATCCGGTGTTCCACAGGGGTCAGTCCTGGGCCCCCTTTTGTGGAACATCGGATACGATTGGGTGTTGCGCGGTGCGCTCCTCCGAGGCGTCAGTGTTACCTGCTACGCTGATGACACATTAGTGTTAGCCCGGGGGAAGACGCACCGCGCGGCCGCGATCCTTGCTACGGCAGGAGTCGCTCAAGTCGTCAGTAGGATCCGGCAGCTGGGACTGCAGGTGGCGCTCAACAAGACCGAGTCCCTGGTCTTTCATGGCCCTCGGAACGCGCCACCTAGACGGTCCCAGATCGTCGTGGGAGGCGTGTCCATCGGCGTCGGGTCGAGGTTAAAATACCTCGGCCTGCTACTCGACAGCCGATGGACGTTCGAGGAACACTTCCGGCAGCTGGCCCCCCGTTTAATGGGCACAGCGGGCGCGCTTGCCCGTCTAATGCCCAACTTG
>JACEII010000030.1:4649882-4667971 GCA_014332785.1 Antheraea mylitta
CAAGTTGGGCATTAGACGGGCAAGCGCGCCCGCTGTGCCCATTAAACGGGGGGCCAGCTGCCGGAAGTGTTCCTCGAACGTCCATCGGCTGTCGAGTAGCAGGCCGAGGTATTTTAACCTCGACCCGACGCCGATGGACGTTCGAGGAACACTTCCGGCAGCTGGCCCCCCGTTTAATGGGCACAGCGGGCGCGCTTGCCCGTCTAATGCCCAACTTGGGGGGGGCCCAATTCCATCTGCCGGAAGTTGTACCTAGGGATCGTGCGGTCAATGGCCCTGTACGGGGCCCCCGTGTGGGCTGACGGCCTGACGGCCACCAGCATCGCCCACCTGCGCAAATCGCACAGGGCGATGGCCGTCAGAGCCATACGTGGATACCGCACGATCTCATACGAGGCGGCCTCCCTATTAGCCGGATCCCCACCCTGGGACCTGGTAGCGAAAGCCCACGCGTCCCTTTACCAACTACGCGTGGAGGCGCTGGAGCGGGAACAACGACTCGTGCCTCGGGAAATCGAGGCACTGAGGTCACAGCTCCACCAGGTCCTAGTGGTTGACGAGTGGCGACGACGACTTGAGCGGCCGAGCTCGGGCGTGGCAATTATCGAAGCCGTTCGGCCGGTCATGGTCGAATGGCTCACCAGGCGGAGTGGCACCCTAAGCTTCCGGCTGACGCAGGTGCTCTCGGGGCACGGTTGCTTCGGGAGTTACCTGTGTCGCATAGGCCGGGAGCCAGTTGCAGGGTGCCATCACTGTGACTGCGCTACAGACAACGCGCAGCACACGCTAGAGGTTTGTCCCGCCTGGGATGTGCCACGTCGCGAGCTCGTCGCGGCCATAGGCCCGGATCTCTCGCTCTCGTCTGTCGTCTTTAAGATGGTTGAGAGCGAGACCGGGTGGAACTCCGTTGCCTCATTCTGCGAGGCAGTTATGCTCGCTAAGGAGGCGGCGGAGAGGGAGAGAGAGCAGACCACCAGGCTCCTCTCCCGCGGCCGACGAACACGGCGGCGACGGGTCGGAGACGATCTGAGGCCGCCGTAAAGGGCCTGCGGGCGACGTGACGCGGGCACGTCCGTCGCCCAGCACTATAGCAGGCCCCGCAGTGGAGTCGCATTGTGCCGTGTGACTCCCACAGTTCGTCGTGGGGGGGTTTAACACCCGCCCCTCCCTGAGGGTTCTTCCATCTTGACCCCTCAGGCTGAAGAAGGGGCCTCTTATGAGGGGCCGACACCTGCCGGGTGAGCAGAGGTAGTGCCGTAGGCAGTTCCTGCTCTCCGGCCAACAGGTGTAAGGAGGCACCATGGGGTTTTAGTCCGTGCAAGTCGGACATACCCCACCCTAGCTGCCCGGCCAGGGTGGGAATCCGAAGGGATTTCCCCATGTAAAAAAAAAAAAAAAAAAAAAAAAAGGGGTTAGCTAAGATAGGTCGCGATTTTGCATGCAACAGGCAACAGCCAAGCCGAGGTGTGCCGTGCACCCTTGAGCTGGTTGCCATAATAAAATCGGCTGAGTGCCTTAAGCGCTCGCTTTAGTAGTCCGGTGAAGCTGTTAAGACCTTGATGGGTCAAAAGTGTAGTCATTTCGAGAAAAACAAATCTGCAACTTGTATTAAAACCTTTTTATACTCCATTATATTAAAGAAAAATATATGAACACCGTATCGAAGCGTCAAACATCGCGCCGAACCGTCAAATGTCACTTGCTTGAGTCTAAGAGTTATAAACTGTTTCGAAAACGTATTTTAAATATATTTCTAATACATTTTTATAAATAATCTCTGTACCATTCACAACATAGTGCCTATCACTTCTTGATAATTTATCTATGTTGATATGTTTCTATTGTAGATTATTCTACGTTGTTATACTGAATATTTGGCATTAAATACATAACGTGTATTTGTCACACTTGATATTGGCGAAATTACCTATATAGGCAGAGGCCATACCGGAAAGAATCAATCAAGCCAGTTTTATACATTATATTCATCCTAACAACGGGCTACCTGGCTGCCGGTGAGAGTTGCGTTTATTTGTGCATATCGTACCTTCACAGACAAAAATATTGATTTTTAAATAATTTTAGAATGATTTTTTCCACTAACTTAGAAACGTTATTAAAATGGAATTATTATTGAAATACATTTTTGGTATTGACAATAATGTGCTTGATGCTATTTTTTGGAAATAAAAATAAAAGTAATCTTACCCCATGTTAGAATAGCAGTAATTTTATTATTACTATATTTAGATATAAATAAGTACAAATTCTATCCTTCACACTAATTCAGTTATTACTCAATATTTAGACCGATTTATTGCTATAAGAATAATGTGTATAGAATATAGCTATAGCTATAGTTTAGTGCAGTACTGGCTGCACGATAAAGATAGCGATAATTGTGGCAGCGTGTGTTATCGAGGCATTTTTTTTCGAATTGTATACGCTGTTGACCTGGTAAGGTCTTTACAGCTTCACCGAACTATTGAGCCGCTGAAGGCGCTCAACCGACTTGGGATGTATATTGATATATTAAAGAACCAGGTATTCTAAAATTCTTGTTCTTTCAACGTTGCCGGCTCTTGTACTAAGGTGTCGCAAAAAAGTCTAGTTACGTTAACTACAAATTTTTGTTTTATCCTGGAGAACCCCTTGCGTTTTATGGGACAAAAAGTATCCTGGATGTAGCCTTGTAATATCAGTTATTACTGTGTAAAGTTTCGTTAAAATTGGCTTAGTACTTTCAGAGTAATTCGGGTTTAGGTTCTAGGCTTTAATCCTTTATCCTGGAGAACCCTTTGCGTTTTATGGGACAAAAAGTATATTTGATGTAATTTCGTAGTATTAGTTATCACTATGTCAAGTTTCGTCAAGATTGGTTCAGTAGTTTCAGAGTGATGCCTGTTCATAGGGACATACAGACAGACAGAAAGACAGACAGACAGATACAAAATTGTAAAAAGATTATTTTTGGCTTCTATATCGATAACATAGTCTACCCTGATTAAAATTTTCAAAAAATATTTAATGTACAGATTTCGACTTGTTACAGTTTTATTATAGTGTAGCATTATATGCGGCTTCATTCGTATTAATGTAGATTTGATCGATCTATTGGGAACAGTGCCCCAGACAAAGTGTATGCAAGATTTCATAATGATCGGTGTTATAGTTAAGTTGTGAAACCGATCTAAAACAACATTTCAAACAATATCTGATTCACCGATCAATTTTAAGATTAATTATAGATACGAGATTATTGTCACTGTAAATTATAACTACACAACTGTTTGCTCCTTAGCACAAAGTATTTTAGAGTTAATCAGTAAGCTAGAAAAATTGCCGACAGTCTTCTGTTTTTTGAATAATTGTTTCTTCCATCACAAAAAATGACGTCAGTTGATTTGAATAAATTTGAAATTCTTTACTATTTATGGGGAGTATTTTTCTTTTGTCAAGTATTATTATTTATTATTATATTATTGTCAAGTATTGAAACATTAAGGTTAAATTCATTCTTTCAATTCAAATTTGGTTCGGGTTTTCGGTTACCATTCTATCATAGCTCAGGATTTGTTCGTGAGTACATATATACAAGTAAAGTATGTACTTAGCTTTAAAAATAATTACAGTAAATTAATTTTAGAAAAAATATAAAAACGAAAATATAACTCTTTTTCAAAAGAAGGAACGATGAATAGGGATTCACGCCTAGATTCCTACCTGCTATGGGCAAATTAATCGGGTTTATTGTTATATAGAGTTTACATATATTCTATAACTAACTTTGTTGGGCGGTAAACATTTTTACTTGTGATGAAAATATCGAGTGTGATAAACATCACTTGACGATTTAAATACTTTTTCTATTATAAAAACCACTTTTTGTGACTTAAATATAAAAGTTAGGCATATGCTTTCCATGACTTTTTTGTAGGCATTATCAAGCTCTATAACTTTTCTCTAGAACTCAATCAGTTATTTCTCAAAGTTAACGCAGCATTTAAAAGAATTTTTCGTTCGGCAGTTTTTTCTCCAACTTATTTTTCAAATCCGACTATCGCAAAAAATCTTTTTATTTTTCGAGGTATTATATTACCTGTGACTCGCACAAATAACGTGACTTTTTTTTAGTAAAAAAATTTTCAAAATCGGTTTAATACTTCCTAAGATTACCCCTATAACCTCACAAAATCACAAACTTGACCTCTTTAATAAAAAATTAAAAAAAAATCTGCTCTACCTATTTTCATCCAACAAGGGTTATAGCTCCAACATAGTAACAATGTTTATTGTTATCCTAATAACAATTTTAATATTTATAATATTTAAATAATTATAACTAGTTTCGCCATCCGTTTGTGATAAATCGGATTTAATATAAATTGAATTAATTTGTAAGTGATAATATATTACTACAATAATAAAAACCGGAAACCTGTATGATAATACATAATCTATTTCGAGTTTACGATTCACGGTCGTATTTTTGTAGTGAATAGACGACATTGTTTTAACGAAATGATAAGGAAACATTTATTTATGCCAGTGTATATACAGGTATTCTACTGAAATAAATAGCATTTATCGGATCACGTAAAATATTAGCTTATGGTTCAATATAAAAATATATTTCCTGCTTAATTTTATTTCAAATAGTATATAACTACTGTTTCTATAATTCTGCCAATATTTTTGTGTCTTCTATACCTATATAAAAATGATATTACGTGGGTGACCGAGCCTAGCTCGGTTCTTTAAAAACATTCTTAAATTATAATAAATTGTTAGGGTTGCCTCACAAAATTAGCATTTTTTCCAAATAAAAAAAAAATTTTAAAAAGATATCTCTCTTATCATTTTAACAATAAAATTATTTATTTAATTAAAATATATTGTAAGGTTTGCCTTAAAAAATTACATTTTTCACAAAAAAAAAAACAATTTCCAACTGAGCTATTTTTGTTTTGACAGCGGCAGTGAAATTTACCCATATTCTAGTTATATATTTTCATTACCTGAAATCTCAGTTAAAAAAGTTTTCTATGAATAAAATCTAGCTAGATCGATTTATCGTCCCCGAAACTACCTACATACTAAGTTTCACAGAAATAGACGACGCCGTTGCCGAGATCCTGAATATATACAAATATAAAAATATACAAGAATTGCTCGTTTAAAGGTATTAGATAGATTATATATATTTCTTATTGTTCGCGCATCACGCAAAAACTACTAAATAGATTTCGGTAAAGAAATTAAATAAGAAAGAAGATTGATTTTCTGAAACTACTGACATTTTTATTCATATTGGTCACTGAAAGGTTTTATAAATATTTTTCAAAGTAGAACTAACGTAAATTGTCTTATTATGTTTCGAATTTTCTGACAGTCATGAAGAATTTGACTGATGCATTTCGTTCCGCTTAACATTGTCGATGCCACCGTACCGTTAACATTGTTTATACATCTATGCGGTGTACAAATGAACACACAGACACTGGAGCCGACAATACTTAACATTGAGCCAAGTTTGATCTTACAGATTATTAATATGATGACAGAATGCCTTATTACAATATATTTTTTCAAATTATTTCTAGGAAACAAACGTTTCTATGTTAAGAAGTATTTGTTATGTTTATTTCTAGATTAAAATTAAATTTGTGTGTTTTCTATTTAAACAGAATACTCTAGAAATATTGATTTTAGAAATTCATATTCACTTGCTTATATGACAAAATTAAAATAACAAATAATATAACAAAATATCCCGGAATAACTAAATACAGTCATGTATATTCCTTCAAAATTACTACGTAATCTATTTTACATAAATACATGAGAGAAATAATTAGAACATGATATTAAAATATCATATTTTCTTTCTTAAATAATATATAAATGCATAAAAGATGTAATGAGCTGATAATAAGGTTTGATTATCCGATTACTTTTTTATTAAATCTCTTGTACTTAAATGCAGGAAAACACGCATATAACGCAAATAACAATATTTTGTCCCACTGTTAATTGTATTATTTTTTTACATAAGAACAATATTTTTGTTTGTATTCAATGTTGACAATTGGCATTAAATGGTAAAAAATAATCTAATACCATATATCATGATCATTATTACCTCTTGACATTTTAACGTCTCATCTATATTAATATTATAAAGCTGAAGAGTTTGTTTGTTTGGTTGAACGCGCTAATCTCAAGAACTACCGATCCGATTTAAAAGTTTCTTTTAGTCTTAGATAGTTTATTTATCGAGGATGGCTATAGGCTATATATAATCACGTTAAATCCAATAGGAACGGGGGACTAATGAAAAATGTCTCAAAATCAGGCTATATTCAGAGCATCCGCTGCGTGTCAGTGTCAGTATTATATGCGTTACCATGGTATCATGATAACATTCTATCGGAAATATTATCAGGATTTACTTTGTGTTCTTGTTCAAAAGTATAATCTACGTTATTTTTTATTCCAATTTTTGATTATACGTAGTACGTTGCTATCGCAAACATTTTTAAAGTCTATTTTGTGCTGCTATTCTAAAAGGTTAGTAGTAATAATATTCGTCCAATAAGACAGGCGAAGGAATTAATCCATACTGCCAGTTCTGAGGTTGTCAATATAGGTAGTTACTATGTATTCTTTAGCCAGTTTTCTTTTATGTCCAAGTTAATGAAAAGGTGGTTTTTTCAAACTGACTACGATATTGGCCTAGCAAGGCCTTAACACCTTCACCGGACTACTTAATGAAAAGGTATTAGCGTCAAATCCTCTATATAATATTTTGTAAATTTTTATCTTCTTAATTTTCAAGACCATGCAATTCATTCTTTGTGGTATTATTTTTCATCCATTTTACTTATGCACAATAAATGAACAATATTACATAAAACGCCACTAATTTAACACCATAAAGAGTCAAGTAACAGAAGATTATGAATAAAATATAAAATCCACTGCTTGACCGACTGAAATCCCACCAAAAACTCCTCAAAAAGTTTATTGTACGTTAGTTTTGTTCCCAACTTTTGATTTGTGATATATTACGTATTATAAATATAAAGTGTTGTGTATGTAATATTAAAATACTTTTTGGTGAATACATATGTCTGTGGTGCTATAAATATCAACATCTTTTTTAATTCTGTCTATATGTCTGTTTGTTTATTTGTTCCGGGTAATCTCCGAAACGGCAGGACCTATTTAAAAGGTTTTTTTTTTCTTAGAAATGACTAGGCTATTGACTAGATCTTAACAGCTTCACCGGACTACAAGTTATATTTGAACGGGAATTTTACGGGCAAATAACTAACTAATTAGCTGTTTTATTTTAAGCTAGCGGGTTCAGCAGACGATACCCGCCCTGATAATAAGACAAACTATACCTAAACCTTTCCCAAGAATCATTTTATATATTGGTAAAAACGGTATGAAGATGCGTTTTTGATCTTATCGCGAACAGAGATATACACAGACGTGGAACAGGACTTTGTTGACACTATGTTGTGATGAACTGTTATCCGTGCATTCGTATGTGTGAAATTGATCAAAAATATGTTGTTCACTATAAACATGCGCCTGTGAGATATATTGTACTGGACTCCAAAAATAAATATAACGAAAAGTCATATGTTTATATGTGATTTAAATTATAGCAAGGTATATTAATAACTTGATTATATCAACAATATGGGTATATTATATCTATATAATAAAAGATTTAACACATATTGTTCGATAATGTATAGCTCAATATTTTCATTACTTTCTTATATAGTGTAAGTGAGCACTGAGGGTGATATATAGATAGCAGTTTAAAGTTCCAGCTATGTGGCTTATTATAAATCCCATCCCATTCGATACACTATTAGTATTCACATATATAATGTACATGTTACCTGTTACAGTAGATGATGTGTGTGTCATACTTACAAATATTTTTGAAAGTGTGTTATTGTAATTTACACACCTAATAACAATTTTAAATTTATTTATTATATTCAAAAAACGCGTGTGAAGCCGCGGCTAACAGCTAGTAGCTTATAAACGTCTTTGCCGTTCCGAGAATAACGATATTTAATTTCTTTAGGTTTCAATACATATTGCAGAAAGTCTATTTTACATAGACATGTGAATGTATTTGGCTTTAGTAACACTGAATATCAAATCAATATCGATAGATTATTATATTATTAAAGAATTATTTTTTTCTCTACTTTATATAGTAACAGGCTAAACCTAAAAAAGTGCTAACTCTCAAAACGGCTACTAGCTACCAGATTACGTACTTTGTAAGAGCAAAGTTAATTAGCTGAATACCTGCTTAAATATATAAAATTCAGGTGATGACGCAGCCATAATGTTAAGTATAATGTGTCCTTTTCTCAATAACACGTAGGTAGATAAAAATGTTGTTAAGCCTTAATTAATATTCTAAATTTACTATTTTGAAGCTGATATTCAGTTATTCCTTAATGTTATTAGTAAGTCACTAACTTACTTCCTTAGCAGCAGACCTTGCGGATGTTAGCTACCACGGCAAAAATATAAAAGTCACAATGGCCACTGTGTTATAATTTTATTATGTTGTCCCTATTATTTAGGCCAAAGTCTGTGTAAAATACATGATTGTCGAAGTGGTATACGCATTAGCCACTATCGATTTTTGAGGTGAAAACTTCTATAGACGCGTTGAGCGGTATTTTTGGAAAGAGATAAATTAATAATTTCGCGTCATGACATCTTACGTCAGCATTACCGATCGTACAGCGCTTCCGCAGCTTGCCTCAGACTAGCTAATCGTAGTATAGGAGCCTATGTACATACAATATCGATATTTTGCAATTAATCATACATTTAGTTGATTAATAGATTTTGCAAAAATGTAGGTGTATAATTATTGCTCCGAATTTCAATACATATGAAAACCACGCCAATTTCAATAAATAAGTTCTGAAATTTAAACATTGTCATTCACACTACAATGAATATGAAATTTCAAAAGAGAACATATTTATTTAATTGTCTTGAATTTCCACTTCTGTTGGCAGTGACTGGCTTTTTTTTCTTGAAATCGTTTTATAAATAATAAAATTAAATCGTATACCTACAGCAACAAAACTCTAAATGTTCCATCATCATTATCCGTGAGATATAAAAGCAGGTTAGCTGAACGGAGTACACGACCGGACCTACGTGTAATGGAGATGATTAATGTGCTTGACTGACCCATCACCTTCCAGCCGCGCCATAGATACGTTATATCTAAATGTTATACAAATTATACCTACAAAGATAATATTCGAGCTGTTAATAATAATATTATTAACAAGTAGGCAATTTTAAAAATGTATATTCAAGCTAGTATAACTACCTATCTAAGTACGTACTGTCAATATAAAACACGTGATTAAAAAAAAATCGTCAATGTAGTGGAACACTCGGTTGAAACGAATTCCTTTCGTATGTATCATTGTCTTAACATATTAATTTATCCATAAATAAATACAAATAGATGAATTACAAGCGTCTGAATTAAATGATGCATAGAAATAACTAATAAAGGAATGATAGGAAATTGCGTAAGTAATGGACTGTTTCGAGTTGTGAAAACAAATATTTTATTCTACATATTTCAGTAATTTGTAAATTATGCGGCTATAAAAAATAAGACAGTCATAATATAAAGATTTTATGTTAAAAATAAATTATTCACAAAATCCGTCAAATATGTAGCGTATGATCACAATCATAGTTCCAAAAATATATAAATATGACTTACCAAATAAATCAATCAAACATTGTTATGTGGTAAGTTAATAGGCATTAGATATGGGAGCGAGATAGCTAGTAACATAATTTATAAAACTTAATACAGGATCATGCCCTCCCAAGAGCTATTATAAACTCCATATTGGAGGGAATATCTAAAGAGGACTTAGTAAGTTTTTATGAAATTGGACAAGGTAGAAAGAGGAATTCGGCCTTTGGAGTTGTGCGTTAAAACGCAAACCCCTTAAATCTACATTTGGGTGGCTAACCGCAAACACTGCTCCGTGTGCCTTTTTCTGCTATACAATAGACCTTAGGTATTCGTTAGGTAAACCCGTGTAATATTAAGAATTCTTTTTTTGTTTAAAATATTGTTTAAAGATTTCATTATTCCTCCCGTTAGGTATTGGAACTATTAATTTAAATATATACATCCACAATAAAAGTCTCCAAAAGCAATAAGTGTTGTCAGAATGTACAATATATTTTTCCATCTTTACTCACTACTACAATCGAAATTGTAGTTCTTATTAGATTCAATATAACCAAGCACCCAGTAACAAGCTCTATTCTAAAAGCTTCCGTATAAAGATGGTAAAGTATTATTGATTTTAATATACCATTGAATGAAAATTATTAGAATAAACTAACATTTACTAGTGTTCTTAGAATATAATTTAAAATCGGCACCATTATAGGTATATAATTAAATATTTACCTCTTCATGACATTTAAATATATATCGATGTATTGACTTATATTCAAATACTTGCAGTGCCCACGAGTCCGTCCGCGTTGAATCTAATGTAATAAATAGTTACTAATAAAATCATCTGAATGTATTAAGTCCATTTACTTATTATCTTTCCCTCAAACTTAATAATATAATAATAACAGATATTTCCAAAAATGATTGAAATGTATTTTAATTACTTTATCCAAGACAACTACAACATTTTTTTCCCCAAAATCTAATAAATACAGACACAACACATTCTTAATATATGTATAGATTGAAGTTGGAATGAAATACTTAATATATTAAAATAAAACACACAACCGCAATTGTAGGAGGCCCAAGAACACGAGAACAAGAAGGTATTGATCTTGCGGCATAGCCCGGATTCTGACATGGACCTTGCGTATGTACGTCTAAATACACGACTCACATAGCTGCTAAGTTGATACATTGTATATATTTCGTTATGGCAGTATTGGATACTGTCTAATATTTGATACTTAAATAGTGATATCTTGAGACGTTTAAATTAAATCTATCGAAATCATAGGCCTTGAAACTTTTTATCTTATAGACCACATGCCATAATTTTCGGTTATGTGTAGACCACCTGCTTGCCTGATATTCATTTGTTGCCAGCTGCTCAACTTTGTGATCTTGTGAATCTTGTAAATGAGCCAGAGCTTCTGTGAAACAAAACATTGTGATGAACCATAGCTGGTAGTAAGGCTTTATCTAAACTCGCCTGGATATCTACCGTAATCGAAAATCTGTCGCTAAACACCCTTGGTGTATTTTTCGGGTTTACTAAAACCTAAGATCTCCCGAATTACGTTTAATTAGAAATTAAAATAATTTAGTGTCATGGTGACTGAGCTATCGATATAGTTATTACATATTATAACTCTCGCGATAACATAGATTTGAAATATCTATTGGAACCATTTCTTTTCTGGATAAAAAGCATTCTATGTACTTCTTTGTGCCTCAGACAAAGTGTAAGCAAAATTTTACGATGATCGGTTGAGTAGTTAAAACCTGAAAACGTAGCGAACTATCATTCCCATTTTAATTCTAGTTAGGGTTGCCAGTTCGATGATCAAATTTTTAATTACTTAAGAGCTTGTGTGCGCTACACAAGATTCAAATGAAATATTGGATACGCTATTTTGTGAGCCATTTGTCAAATAAATACTTCGCTTACGTTTCACAGTATATTCAGTTCCTACTAAATTATATGCCAGTACTAATTACAGTTTATAAATATATGTATATTTAATCTACACCATCTATACTTCTATACTAATATTATAAAGCTAAAGAGTTTGTTTGCTTGAACGCACTAATCTCAAGACCTACTTTCAGTGTTAGATAGCTCACTTATTGAGAAAAACTATTGTATTTATATCATCACGCTAAGATTAATAGGAGCGGAGCGCGAAACAGGACTATAGAAATCTGTTTTTTTTTTCCTATTAAGAACTTCCGCTGCGTGTTAGAGTTAGTCCAGAATAACTATTCAATCGCAAGTTATATATATAATATCAACGACATTGACTTACAAGTGATTAAATTATTACAAGGCGACCGCAAACTATCACTGTTTCCCTTCAAAGAACCGTCAATTCTAAAACTAGTTTGAAGGTCACGTCAATTGTTATGAATAACCATCCAACCCTTCTCAAGTTGAGTTGAATTAAGCGGTATATGTTTAACAAATGAGATTAGCATGCCAAGTACAGATTTTCTTGGACCGACCGCTGCGGTCGACAAGAAACTTGAAACGCTTTTTCTGCCTTCCAAATATTACTTATTGTGTTATACCGAATTTTTTAATGTTGTATAAAACAAATGATTTAAGAAGCCTACATGAGAAGTTTACTTTTCTTGCCTTTTCTTATACTGATTGTGTCTCGAGATTTCGCTGCGATTTAATTAAATTTACTGGTAACATAATTTTCTTTTTTTTACTTTATTTTTGGCAACCAATCTTTCAGATTATTACCGCCATTGTCGTGTAGTTATTAATATTACAAGCGTCGTGTGGAAATTTCAACATTCTAACAAGATGGTGGATCCCTTGTAAGAATCTTCCAGGGACTTTTTGTAGCATCTCAGAATTTCATGCTCCGTGGTATTGTTTTCCATTCACTTCACTTATGCACAATAAACTAACTATATTACGTAAAACACCACCAAATTTACCATATATAGAGTCAAATAACACAAGATAATTAATAAAATATAACATCCACTACATGACAAGCTAAGATCCCGCCAAAAACTCTTAACATAATTTATAACTCCCTTTATAAAAAAAGCATCGTACAATAAAGTTTTTAATTTAAATATAAACTTTTATCAGCAATCCTTATGGCTGCATCAAATTTTTAATTTATCGGAAAATAATCAACTAATTTATCAATATAAATATGTACTTATCTTTTATTTAGAAATGATTTAGAGCATTTTCATGATAGTACCTGGGCGAATGAGCCTAGCTCAAAAAACATTTTTAAATTAAAATACCCTGTTAGGTTTGCCTCACAAAATTAACATTTTTCTACAAAAAAAAAAAAATTAAAAAATATTACCTCTTCTACTGTCACTCGGATTCGAACTGAGGTTACATGGATTTTCGAAGGAACCGATTTTCATTTGAGATATTTTTGTTTTGACAGCGGCGGCGAAATTTACCTTTATATTCTAGCTAAATTTTCTCATTGCCTGAAAACTCGGTTAAAAAAGTTTTCTATGAATGAAATCTAGCTAGATCGATTTATCGTCTCCGAAACTACCTACAAACTAAGTTTCACGGAAATAGATGACGCTGCTGCCGAGATCCTAAATATATACAAATTAAAAATATACAAGAATTGCTCCTTTAAAGGTATTAGATATGTAGATATATATACGAGATATAGATTAGATATACGAGTTTAAGTAATATGTAAATACGTGAGTTCAGTGAGAGTTATCGGTACAATAAAATACGTAGTAAATTCAATAAATTATGTAGCTTAACTACTGACCGCGGGCAGTTCCGATTCTCTATTGAGATACCGATCAACCGATCGTAAACTTTGTCTAAAATATGACCTTCTTAATAGAACACACAACACAGCCTCTATAATACCCGCTGACCTGATTCAGTATAGCTATCTCTCAGCTCCTAAGTGGCTGAATAATATAAAAGGTTTTCGCGCAGAATGTTACACTGAGATTTGTAACTTACTTTATTATGTATTGAAGGCGACGAACAACGTAAGTGCATGATTTATAACGTTGGTGCATAAATCTTGTCGTTTTTTACCGGACTGTGCAAGAGGAAGGTATTGTTTTTCGAATGTATTTTTATATAGCACGCTCTGTTGCCTAAATTGGAATACCAGATGTCCTTAAATTCGTTTTAAATGTCTGAGTGAGTATTAAAAATTCGTAAGATAACAGATAAGTTTATTTAGGCAAACGAACAGGCGGGTCATCTGTTGTTAAGTGATCACCGCCGACCATAGACATAAGCAACACCAGAGTATTCGCAAGTGCGTTGACAGTCTATGTTTGGTGGAGGGGAGAGGGGAAGGAGGGAAAGAAAAGTGGGCCTCCGGCGCTGTCGTTGACCACACGAAACGCAACAATGCAAGCACTACTTAAGGTCGGTTTTCTGTGGGTCGCGTGGTACTACCCCGGGCGAGCCGACCCACTCATGTTGAAACCAACAATAGCTTCATCGTGGCTCTACCACCTAATGATGGTAACCACGCTAATCCTAGAGGGGGACTGACTCTCAGTGCCAGCTATCGGAATGCTGCTTGTCAATAAACTGTCAACTTGAGGATGGTATCAACTTGGAAAAAGTCCTACCATCGTACTATGATTTCATCACGATTTGCTCCTTAATCGATAGCTCCGGCTCGTTTGAAAGAATTACAACCTACATCGATCGATATAGAGTCCAAGTAAGCTAGTGGACTCTAAATTTCTAATAAATTAACTAAAAATAATTTATTTATCAATTAATTATTAACGTATATTATAAATTTACATAATTTATACATTATATTCTTATAACATTAACCTACAATTTGACTAGTTAATTTTAAACGGCATGTAAGGTATGCAACGTAAGTCATGTTAAAAATATTGAATGAACAGTGAAAAAAGGTAATTGGAACGTAAGAGTAAAATGACGGATGTCGAAACCGCTTTTTCATTTACATGTATGTATTATGTTGTGTGTTATTCAGGCAGTAGTGTGAGTTATGTATATTTTAATTAATCTAATGTATTTCTAACGCATTTTATATTAAAAAATAGCTATGTGCACTCTAAACTCCACACTCTCCTCTAAATAAACTTTAACTATGCCAAATTTCACGTTCATCTGTTCGTGCAATTCACTTAAAAAAGTGCACATAGTTTCCGCTTCACGTATTAATATATAGATTACGCAGGTATGTCAATCATCCTACTTTTTACATATGTGAAATATCGTCAATACGTTCACAAGTTTTCTGTAGGAAGTTCGAGCAGTTATAATGTTATAGGTTCATTCAAAACTGGGTTATCCATATATGCGTATACATCCTTGTATCATATCTATACTTAATATATAAAGCTGAAGAGTTTGTTTGTTTGTTTGGTTGAACGCTATGATCTCAAGAACTACAGATCCAATTTAAAAGTTTCTTTTAGTGTTAGATAGCTCATTTATCGAGGATGGCTATAGGCTAAATATCATCACGTTAAATCCAATAGGAACGGGGCACGAATGAAAAATGTCTCAAAATCGGGCTATTTTCAGAACATCCGCTGCGTGTCAGTGTCAGTATTATATGCGTTACCATGGTATCATGATAACATTCTATCGGAAATATTATTAGGGTTTATTTTGTGTTCCTGTTCAAAAGTTTATTCTAGGTTATTTTTAATTCCAATTTTTGATTATAAGTAGTACGTTGATATCGCAAACATTTTTAAAGTCTATTTTGTGCTGCTATTCTAAAAGGTTAGTAGTAATAATATTCGTCCATCACAATACAGGCGAAAGAATTAATCCATACTGCCAATTCTGAAATTGTCAATATAGGTAGTTCTTATGTATTCTGTATATATAAGCGCTAAATCTTCTATATAATATTTCGTAAATTTTTATCTTCTTAATTTTCAAGACCCCAGAATACATGGTCCGTAGTATTATTTTTCATTCATTTCACTTATCATAATAAACAAACCATATTACCTGAAACGCCGACAATTTAACACAATATAGAGTCAAATAACACAAAAT
This sequence comes from Antheraea mylitta, assembly GCA_014332785.1. Taxonomy (NCBI): domain Eukaryota; kingdom Metazoa; phylum Arthropoda; class Insecta; order Lepidoptera; family Saturniidae; genus Antheraea; species Antheraea mylitta. The sequence goes on from JACEII010000030.1 coordinate 4,665,707, forward strand.
TATGAATAAAATATAAAATCCCTACATAACAGACTGAAATCCCGTCAAAAACTCCTTAAAAAGTTTATTCTATGTTAGTTTTGTTCCCAATTTTTAGTTTGTGATATATTACGTATTATAAGAATAAAGCGTGTGTATATAATATTCAAATAAATACTTTTTGATGAATACATATATCTGCGGTGGTACAAATATCAACATTTTTTTTTAATTCTGTCGATATGTCTGTTTGTTTATTTGTTCCGGATAATCTCCGAAACAGCTGGACCTAAATGAAGGGTTTTGTTTTCTTAGAAATGACTACGCTATTGACCTAGCAAGCTTAACAGCTTCAACGGAGTACAAGTAATATTTGAATGGGAATTTTATTGGCAAATAACTAACTAATTAGCTGTTTTATTTTAAGCTAGCGAGTTCAGCGGACGATACCCGATATTATATCTATATAATAAAAGATTGAACACATATTGTTCGATAATGTATAGCTTAATATTTTCATTACTTTCTTATATAGTGTAAGTGAGCACTGAGGGTGTTACATAGATAGTAGTTTAAAGTTCCAGCTATGTGGCTTATGATAAATCCCATCCCATTCGATACACTATTAGTATTCACATATATAATGTACATGTTACCTGTTACTGTAGACGATGTGCGTGTCATACTTACAAATATTTTTGAAAGAGTATTATTGTTATTTACACATGTAATAACAATTTTAAGTTTAATTAATACATTCAAAAAACGCGTGCGGAGCCGCGGGTAACAGTTAGTTGTACATATATTTACTTATTCTTATAACATAGGTTTAAATTAAAAGTTACCTGAGCCATAAGCTAACCATAACCATAACCTTTTTGTTGTTCGAACATTTACAAAAAACTTGTAAACCTCTTGAAGACTTATTTATATATGTAAAAAGGTAAGATGCTAGACGTAGCAGCCCTACATTATTTTTTTAATATGCAACTTCTGAAGCCCTTATGTCTCTTTACCTTATTAGGTTACTTTACTTCTTTTCACTTCCTAATACTATTAGACTAAGGTATCTTAATTCATATATTCAAAATCGAAGGAACATTGTATGCAACTGATCCAAATAATTTTAATGGATTTTTTAAATTTCGGTTGGAACGAATAATTAACTCTAAAAGCATAAATCTATCAGACTGCGCAATTCGCCTATGAGATTTGAAATGGGCAACAAATTTGAAAACAATGATGTTAATAAGATAAAACGTGTTTTAGTATGATCTCAATTATTAGTTTTAAATGACCAGATTCGGTCCCCTTTAGTGTGTAGGCATGTATGATGGATGTATCAGGCAACGGCCCAAGTCCAGGTGTGCCTTGCACCCTTGAGCTAGTTGCCCAAATAAAAGCCGCTGAATGCTTTAAACGCTCGCCTTAGTGTAGTCCGGTGAAGCTGTGAAGGCATAGTAAGGCTAATAGTGTAGTCAGTTCGGAAAAAAATGCTCGCCTTTGTAGTAGTCCAGTGAAGCTTTTTTTTTCGAACTGACTACGTTATTGGCCTAGTAAGGGCTTCACATCCTCACCGGACTACAACCAGTCCAATGAAGCTGTTAAGACCTTGTTAGGTCAGTAGCGTAGTCAGTTCGAGAATTTTTTTTTAAATGAACGTTGTTTTTTTCAAATATGTTAATATAGTTTCGGTAATTTAAAAAATAATATACCTAATATGATAATGAAACCATTAGTTACTAAGGACATAAAAAACGTATTTTATTATATTTTCCCAACGCTACTCATGATTAATTAAGCCCAAGTTGTCTTTTTAAAAATTATCATCTTTAGTTAAGCGAATACAATCGTCATGATTTACGAAAGAACCTCTATATTTGACTCAAATTATCTATTACGTTTAATGTTTTTTTATATGTAAATAGTATATAATTTTAGAAAGATGTTTATTATATAAGTACTCATTTTTCTAAGTTTGATTAGCAACTATATCAAGTTAAAAATTTAATATTAAGCATATATGGGTGTTCTGGTAGCTCCACTTGAGAACCAGTCCTATTTTATTGTATTTGCCCAACAATAAGGTAATGTACAATGTATATATACATATAAGGATGTAATTTTGTTGCGTATGTACTTTTTCATTTTTGTAAAAAAAATGTTGTAGATGTCTAGGAATAAGTAATGTGTATTTTACATTTCAATCAGTTTTAGTAATCTAATCTATCTATATATATAATACCTTTAAATGAGCAATTCTTGTATATTTTTATATTTGTATAT
>JACEII010000030.1:4667981-4743583 GCA_014332785.1 Antheraea mylitta
ATGAGCAATTCTTGTATATTTTTATATTTGTATATTTTCAGGATCTCAGAAACGGCGTCCTCTATTTCCGTGAAACTTAGTATGTAGGTAGTTTCGGGGACGATATATCGATCTAGCTAGATTCATAGAAAACTTTTTTAACTGAGTTTTCAGACAATGAAAAAATAGCTAGAATATAAAGGTAAATTTCGCCGGCGCTGTTAGAACTAAAATAGCTCCGATGGAAATCGGTTGCTTTAAAAAATCGTGTAATATTTTTTTGCATAAAAATGTTAATTATATAAGGCAAACCTAACAGTTTATTTTAATTTAAAAATGTTTTTTAAAGAACCGAGCTAGGCTTGGTCGCCCAGGTACTGTGTATTTGTATGAGAACACGCATCACTACTAAAACACTGTGTTCATAATAAAACCTGTTAAGAAACTATAAAGCACTAGCCTCTGCCCGCGACTTCGTTCGCGTGGAATACAATAGATACACTAACACTAATACGCAGCAGTTCTGAAAAGGAAGAGACATCCCGATTCTGAAATATTTTTCATCTGTGCTCCGCTCCTATTGGTCGTAGCGTGATGATATATAGCCTATAGCCATTCTCGATTAATGAGCTATATAACATTGAAAGAATTATTCAAATCGGACTAGTAGTTCCTGAAATAACCCCCTACAACGTCACAACATCACAAACTTTACTTTTTTATAATATTAGTATAGATATATACGAGTAACATGCCGTTTTTGTTTCATTAAAATCGGTCTATCAAAAGTTTACGTACTTAATCACGACGCGACTTAAATACGCCGGAAAAATAGATAAGTAAATGGACTTAATACATTCGGATCCCTTTATTAATCGCTGTTTTTTTACATGAAGTTTCACGCTGACGAAATCGTGGACACAATTAGTAATAAATATATTCACAGTTTCAATTATATTAGTAAGTGAATGCACGCTACAGAGGGCGGTCATTCCCACGGTTTCTGCAATAAAGAACTAAAGGCCATGGCTCCGACGCGACGCGACGTCGAGTCATGTGCCCAAGGTTCCTTCCTTCCTGATACCGTACACGAGTAAAACAAAATTAACTACATCGCAACTGTACATCGTGACTTCGTTCTCCTGTAGTAAATATCCTAAGGCTATAATTCGCACTTACAACCGTTCGTCATGCATTAAATCGCTTCCGACACGTTAGGAAAACAATAAAAGCGTATTACGAGCGAGCGAAACTTCGAGAATAAATCTCGAAGCAACTGCATAATGCCGTAAATATTTCGTTAACTATTTGATCTCTTTGCTTATAATACTTGAAAAAATGAAAAATAATTAATTCTTATTGTTTAATTTAGAATAACGAACAAGGATCGTCATGAAATTAAATGAGTTTTAACAACGTTGTATTATCTCGTAATCAATATCTTTTTGGTACAATTTATACTTTTAAGGACAAGTTATTAACTGATTAAAATTAGTTGATAAAGAGTAAAGCAATAAATTTTTAATGTATAAATAGAGATATTTCTTGTACTTGACATTATATTATAGGTATATTACTATTCGATTGCAAATTATGTCATTAAACTAGTTCAGACGACCTTTGTCTTTTTATATTGCTTTTAAGCAAATATAATGTTAAATACGATATGTATATCTATATTAACAGCAAATAGTTGAGTTATTATTAATTAATTTGTGTGTATAATTAACATATATTTATAATTACATTCCTAGAAAACATTTTTAAAGAGTGTATTCAGATAATTTGCGTTAAGTGCATTATTATTTAAAAATATTATTTAGAGGAAACAATCAGCGATTTCTTACATTTTAATTACTCTATGAAAAGTAATAATTAAACACTCAATGAGAATTCACTCGTTTATAAATAAAAAGAATTCTGAATAGTTTCAAAAGACTTTACATGGAGACATAAGAAGAAATAGTAGACCATTTCGTTTGTTTATGACTTAGTAGTCAGTGTCTCTGATTTAATACTAGTTAATGTAATAGATGCTTTGATCCCGGGCGAGCCGACCCATTCATGCTGAGTACTCAACATTTTCTCAAGTTTTTAAAATAAAAAAAAAATACTTTACATAATTAACAACGTTTGTCGATCACTGGACAATAAATATGGAATAAAGTCTGGAAATAAAGTCCTTGAAGTACAAATATATTTTTCGCATCAGTTTTGTCCGAACACTCAAACTATGAACCCCTTCTGTGCAATAATGTAACTCTGAAAATAACATTTTATTGCATGAAACATTTTGCTGTATATATCAAGTGCTACAGTTAGTAATAAAAATTTATGATTATTGGTCGAGTTACTCTCAATAACCTTGGCAAGTAAACTGTAAATGGCCACCAAGTGAGTCTTCAATATGCGAATTACATCTGTATTTGATACACATATTTTCGATAATATTGTTTTGAATATCAAATTTACGCCGTATCCACACTGAAAATATTTTTACATATGTATTAGAATATGTAAATACGAAGTATGCAAATAGAAAGGTATTTCCTTAGTGCCATTTAGAGTTATTTCTTGCCACTATACAACAGAACTTGAGCTAAGACGTTATATGCATTACTTATTTATTCAAAGGATTATTATAAGGTGGAACAATATGTGAACCATGGTGATGTTTGGAAATGGGTGTCCTATTTATTTATTCGTTAATAACAAATGTATGTTTCTCGTAGTATGTTTAACTTTTTAATAAAGAGGAGGGAAAGTAGTAAATATGAAGTCAACAAGAAGAATGTATCTAAGGAGAATTATAATATAGATGTTTGTAATTAAATATCTATTGTCACGCTCAGTATCGGAACCAAATTGAAATAAAATCGAATATTATAGTGGTGGATCTCAATGGTTTATCTTCAAAATTCAAGGTTCATTACTAAAAAAAGGCCTTTTAAAATATCACCGCAACATGTATAAAAATCGAGGCAGTCATCAGGACTACCAACAGAACAACTCAGAACAATGAAATAACTGTGTTCTCTTTTGTACTTTTCATTTAATTATAATCTGAATTACAATATTTAAATTTCATAATTAGTATATTTAAATTAATAACATTAGTCTGGTTTTCACACTATTGCCACTCGGGGTAATAATTGTACCTACTTGTTTATACAGTTTATTAATTAACATATGATTGGCTGCACAAGCTCACTACAGAAAACCATTATAACATGTACAATGTACATTGGCCGCTGTACAATACGTCGCTACTCTGATCCAAGCCGCACAAGCGCTATACTACAGTATAAATATGAGACACAGTACGGAAACTACGAACAAACGCTTGAAAACGGCACACTCACACAAACACGCGCATCGACGAGAGGTTTTGAAAGAAATTCTATGGACAGCACCGCGAAACCCACGTAGGGGTCTCGTCGATTCGCATGTTTGTATGAGTTTGCCGGTGCGAACGTTTATAGGTAGTTTTCAAACTGTCTGATTTGTGTACTGTGGCTATACGGTACTTTACGCTTAAAGCATGTAATCAAGCGAAAACAGATGTTTTTGTCCCGCCAAAAATACCGCTTACAGAAGTTTTAACTCCAATACAACTGAATTGTGAACCTCTTCCTCTTTGAAACCAGTTAAAAAAGTTTGTAAAAATGAGCACCATATTGACCTGCGTTATTACCTGAACCAAGGGTACCACTGACAAACAAATGAAATATTTAAATCTTGGAGTTCCCCAAGTTTTATTGTTCGCAAACATAGTTTATCCGAGTATACAATGTCGTTTATTACAGATTACGACGAAGAGTTAATAAAATTAGTTCGAATTGTTACTATTTCACGGAGAGTACTTTCTTAAAAGACCTTTATAATTTAAGAAGAAACGACTCGCTGGACAATAAAACTGACAAATAACGAAACTTTTTACAAAAACAGTCATATAGTTATAGAGAGGAAAATTGTAAAAAAATACTGAATAGTGATTACTACTATATATTGTTATATAAATTAATCATAGCATTTATAAAAATATAAAAAAGGTCTACTTTTGTGTGCACATCCCTAAAAAAGTACTAGAAATTACTCCGATCAATGTTTTTTTAGTTTTACTTCGAAGACACTTACTTGGCTATCATCTAAGAAAATATTAGGATTTATCCTTTTGTGCTAATATTCTAAACGCGGAAATACATTTGTTTGTTAGTTATGCTTTCACACCGTAACAACACCATCGATAATTATGACATTTTGCATACACGTTGCCACGAGAATAAAGAAGGAGTTTATTGAGAAAAAAATACTATTCGCAAAGAATATATCAATTCTATATCAACGCGAGCCAAGCCAGGAGCAAATGCTAATTCAATATAAGGTTATTAAAGTTTTGAATATTTAACGTTAAGCTATGATTTTTATAAGCTCTATGCGTTCAGCGTTGTTTTCTTGTTTTGAAGAAGTGAGTCAAGCGGTGTTTTGCTTGTATTTTTTCCTCTGTACATAAGATATATTGTTAAGATAATACACTACACAGACGGAATCGCGGGTAATGCTAGTTATTTAAAATCTACTAGCTGTGCTCGGGACTCCACACTCAAATATCGTTATTGTTAGCTGTAATACATCATGAAACACCGTATGCATTTATCTTGGAACACGTATAAAATTGATATATTTTTGCTACAACTCAACTATTTCTTACGAGACATAATAACTAACGCAAGCAGAGCCGAGGGAAAAACAGTTATTTCTATATAGACTCTGTAATGATACATTAACTAATAGAAGTAATTTTAAAAATAGGTAAAACGAGGATTAGTTTTACAAGGAATATTTCAGACTAAAAACTATTTAGTTCTAAAACGTGTTACAGGAATGATATCAGAGTTTTAAAAAGACTGGAAACCATAATCTGTTTATAATATTGTTAGACGTGAGGTATTTGTATGGGATACCCTGGCAACCAAAGTTTACGATGCTTCTTTCAAAACAAATCCGTAACCCTTTTTTTTAGAATACGCTTACTAACATTTTTTTTCTTTGTATTAACTATAACAACCGTGTAGTTACTTCTTTTGGCAACTAATGTTATAAATTATAACCACGATTGTCGAGTAAGTCAAGTGATATTACAATTATTGAAAATGTGAATCAAAATAATAAAAAAAAATATCAAAATATCCTTAATTCAATTTAGGCCCTGAGAAGGCGCTTATGAAAGTCAAAGCTACCACCGTTTCAGGAAACAACCCAGTCATCGAGAAGAACCGGCAAGAAACTCGATCTGGTTTATCTTTTCATGTTACATATTTTTACAAAGTATAATTTGGTTACAAAGTTTTTAGTGGATTTAGTGCTGTAGAGTTGTTTTATTATAATTAGGATATCTCAGCCGATATTCGCGAACTACTTGCAATAAGTAATTTGTAGTTACATAAATCAAAAGAAAAAAAAAAACTTTTTTCCTGTGTTATTCTTATGGGAAATCGAAAAGTGCGATGCGGACAACCTAAATATTAATATTAAGGGCTCATATTTTCATAGGACTATTTTGGCATTAAAACGAAACTTTTGAGCGTGGTTCCGAGGAAATTTTTTTTTTTTTAAATGCCCTAATAAACTCAGTTAATTTGTGTAATTTTTAATATAGGTGACGAATCTCTTGTTTTGAACTGTGTGACCGAACTAATAAGTAATCTACTAATCAACCGTTTAATTATACATTTAGCATTAAAAGCGTTACTGTTATGAATATTGTAGTTATTGCAAATAATATTTTTTCGTGAAAAATAACGTATGAAAAATAATTGCCTGCTATTTTACTGTTGTCAGTGGGCGTTATATATCCGCATCTTTGTAAACGGTTGCTTCTTTGACGATTTGTTTATGTTTTTCTTTTATGTTTTTACGTCAAACGAAAAGACATTCAAGGAAAAGTTATATTTTTGACCGTGTTCGTATTTACAAAGAAATTTTCATACATTTAAAGTTAAATTAAATTAATTATAATTTTTCGTATTATAATTTCCCGTTCTGTATTTTTGTATCAACATGTTGTAAGTTTGTCATAAACGTTTGATTATACTGTCACGGAACACTTTTTTTGCGAACTCACTACGTTATTAGCCTTGAAAGGCCTTTACAGCTTCACCGGACTACTAAGCCGAGCGCTTAAGCACTCAGCCGATTTTATTTGGGTAACTAGCTCAAAGGTGCACGGCACACCTCGGCTAGGCTGTTGCCTGTTACATGCAATTCGCGACCTATCTGAGCTAAACTAAGCTAAGCTAACTATTCATACATATAAGAGTTGTCGAGACAACTTAAGGATACATTTTTATTTTATATTCGTACTAGCGGGCCGAACGGACGTTGTCCTGCCTTGATAATTAATAAATATTATAAAAAACTTGAGAGGTGTCAAGAGACACCCGGATGGAACGAAGTTCCTTACGATTAATTAGTGAAGGAATTGTAATAAAATTTTATTATTTTTATGTTATAATAATATTTTTTTATTATTAACAAATATAATGTTATATAAACTTAATCAGTAGGCTCAATTTTCGTAATAATTGGCTTGTGGTAACTGAAGTAGGAAACATATGTTTGGGATCATTATTATTATTATTTTTTATTATTTACAAAAAACCTGTATACACTCAACAAAAATAATCGTCGCGACACCACACTGTTCAATGCGAAATAGAAATGAAAAAATCTGGCTTGCTTTCTATAAGAGAGTGACAGACAGAGAAACATGCGACGCCGCACAGCTTACAATAGCTTACTATAGCAAAAAGTGTCGTGACAACTTTTCGTAAGAATTTTTTCTGTCTAGCCCCCTTTCACAACGCGCGATAAGGAACTTCGTTCCAAAAATTGAACCGCAGCGCCACCTACCGGGTACAATTGTAAATCTAAACCATTCTCGGATCCACTGGAACACGCACACAAAATTTCATCAAAATCGGTTCAACCGTTTTGGAGAAGTTCAGTGACATACATACGTCGTGCGGGCTCTTCTCGCTCGCTCCCTTTCTGAGAGAAAGCGGGGAAACCGTATCAGGGGGACCCCCTCTGACGGTAGCGTCTTCTCTAGCCGCTAAACGGCCGGATCTTTTATTTCGAGGAATATTCTCGATGAGACATGCCTCTTGGTGGTTAGTCCTCAGTGGCTTCGAGAATTAGCTCTCTGAGCTGAGGTTTGAAAAGAATCTTTCTTCTATTTATTTTTAGGCAATCTGAACTGGGTCCTCTTTCCGGCGGCCTGGCATGTAGGGGTGCAATCCCCCTGATGTGGGGGTGCCTCGATGCGTCCGCTCTACTGTACATTCTTGTAGCTAGGCGTTTAATAAAATGGTCTGTACTTTCTAGCTGTAGGTCTCGCGCTAACGTCGTGTTTTTGACATAGCGCGGTGCCGAGGTCATCACTCTCAGTACGGTGTTCTGGAATGCCTGGATCTTGTTTTTATTTGCCGTTGATAGGTATCCATACCAGGCGGGGGCGGCGTAGGTTAATCGCGATCTTATATATAGTTTATATATTCCGATTCTTGTTTGAATGGGAATTCTGGACCCCAGGATCGTCCGCAGCGCCCTCTTCGCCACTCTGGCGCGCGCTAGTACCGCCTCCGTCTGGGATTTGAAGGAGAGAGTTCGGTCTATCCAGACGCCAAGATACTTGATTTTGTTAAGCCACGGGATGTGTTCTCCTTGCAGCGTTAGTGGTGGTAACTGTTTTCGGGCGACTCTTGTTAACATGGCCTGCGTCTTGCTCACATTGACCGTCAGACGCCATTTGGCAAGCCATTCAGGCAGTGCGTCCAGTGTGGGCTGGAGGAGTGCAACCGCTCTTTGACGGTTAATGGAGGTGGCCATGTATGCAGTGTCGTCCGCGAAGAGCGCTAGTTCAGCTCTCCCCACGACCGGGATGTCATTGGTATACAGGGCATAAAATATAGGAGAGATGCAGCTTCCTTGCGGCACTCCTGCGCGAATCTGGATCTCTCTTGAGAGGCAATCTTCCACTTTGATTATTGCTCTTCTGTTTTCAAGAAACGATCTCATGACTTGGTAGGTGCGATAGTCAATAGTTGTGGAGGTGGCGAGCTTATATAATAGGCCCTCCTGCCAGACACGATCGAAGGCTTTCTGCATGTCCAGGAACACGGCCGCCACGTATCCCTTCTTTGCATGACACTTGACGACCGTGTCTATGACTCGTGTGAGCTGTAACGTGGTCGAATGGTTTTCTCGAAAACCGAATTGTTCCGGCCTCAAGTTAATGCACGATTTCAATGTTGGTAATAGTAATCTCTCGAAAACCTTGGACATCGTATTTAACAATGTTATAGGGCGATAATTCTCAGGGTTTCGAGTATCTTTACCCTTTTTCGGGAGCATTATAATTTTTCCCGTTTTCCATATCTCCGGGAAGTGTCCGGTGCGCAGAATGCCGTTATATAGCCGGGTGAGCGCCGCGACTGTTTTTAACGGTAGGTGGCGCAACATGTTATTGCTGATATTATCATAGCCCGGTGCCTTTCTTGGGTTTAGCCTGTGCAGCGCCCTCTGCACCGTTCGCGGCGAAACAAAGAACGGAATATTACCGGATCCGGTCGCCGGGTTCTGCTCCGGCGAGTAATCTTGTAAGTATTGTAGGACTATATTATTATGCTGTTCGTCGGCGATCGGATTTGGCTGTGCGTTCTCTGACATTACTGTAGCAAATATTTCAGCTCTGTCTGAAGCCGTAAAGTAAGGCTGGCCTTGTACGTAAAGTGGGCGTACTGGCTCTGGCGCCGCTGTTAGGCTCCTACACAGCCTGTGCAGCGACGGCACGTTCTCGCCGGTGATCTCGAGATGTGTTTGCCAGGATTCACTGGCGTGGGCGTCTAATGAGCTTTTAATTTGCTCGATCAGGTTATTCAAGTTACGTTTAGTGTGGGGGCATCTAGTGCGTTGCCACACCCGGCGTAATTTCCTTTTCTCGGCAATTAATTTGCGAATTTTCGCAGGCAGTGGTGGTAGTCTCCTGTCTATGTTGACCGTTTGGGATGACTGTTCAGCGGCTTGTTGTATAGTATGAGTCAACCCTCTGGCCATATCTTCGACATCTTGCGCGGTGCAAACTCGTCTAGAGTGCGTCGTCTGGTCCAATGCTTGGGCGTACTCGCTCCAGTTAATTGTGGATCGGGTGCGTGGGCGGTATACTCTTGCTGGAGTGAGATCGAATTCCAGCAAGACCGGTCGGTGGTCTGAAGGAAGGTCGAGTAGGACCGTCTGTCGTGGTACTACATTCATTCCGGAGTAAATGGCAATATCTATGACGTCCTGTGATGTCGGGCCGTAGTGTGTAGGCTCATCCGGTCCGAATATTTCATAGCCGACACTTTCGGCATGTTGTTGCACAAGGCGGCCTATTGAAGTAGTGGTTGATGAGTTCCAATAGGTGCTCTTAATGTTTAGGTCGCCCGCCAAAATTGTAGGCGTGGGCGTGTCCAGCAGGCTGTCCAAATCATTAATCAGGTTTGTAGCAAGTCGGTCCGGGGGGCGGTACGTGGCAAAGAGCCTTAAGTTGCGGCCCGCCACGCTGATTAGAACTCCCAGTGCGTAGAGTGACTGGTGCTCTGTATATGGGATGTTTTGGTGGACAATCGCTCTTCTTATGAGCACTGCCAGCCCCCTGTATGCGATTCCTTCGGGTGTTCGCTCGTCTTTCCTATAAGTTATATAGTTCGAGATCTTAAAGTTGGTTCCAGGTGACAGGTGAGTCTCGGAGATGAGCATGACATCCACCCTGTGATCTCGCAGGAAGGTGTCGACTAATCTCTTTTTTCTTCGGAGTGTCTGTGCATTCCAATGGACAATACGTAGGGTTGTACTATCCATTGATGTTGAGCAGTTTAATTAGTCCATCCATTCCTTGGTCGCGTCTATGTTTATCCTTCAGGAACATCTTTTTGGCATGGTTGCTAAGGGCATCCCATCGCATATCAAAGTCGGTTTCCGACTCTGTGCGGTGGGCGGTGTCATCTTTTTTGTTTTTCTTGTTTTTAGTTTGACGGCGTTTCGCGCCCCCGCCCGCGCGCTTAGGGTCGTTCGCCGGGGCCATAAGTGAAGCCGGTGCCGCTTCCTGTACCATGTTGTGGGTTACTGTTGGTCTGTCCTGTGTCCGTATTTTCTGGGACTTGTGTAGCGCTATCGTGCCAGCTTTCTTATTACGCGCCTCCCTACGATAGATAGGGCACGATGAATAGTTGGCTGGGTGAGGCCCTCCACAATTGACGCAGGTGGGCGGTTGGTCACGGGGTTTGTCGCAGTCCCGAGCAAAGTGCGGGCCGCCACATCTCACGCAGGCCTGCTCCTTGTGGCAGTTATAGGAGCTGTGCCGGAACTGCTGACACTTATGACATTGCGCGGGACCAGTCCTCGCGCGCCATGCCTCAGCTCGGATTCCCCCTATGAGCAGCAGTTCGTCAATGTTAAAAATTATTGACGATGTGTCGACGTCCTTCTTGAGCGCAACGAAGAAAACGCCCCCCGGGCGCCCTCCCCTTGCTGGGATGTACTTGGCAAGCTCAGGTTTCAAGCCTTTTTCCCTTAGAGCTGTCTTAAGTTTCTCAGGGTCGGTGCTCGCAGGAAGTCCCTTGATGGCCACCTTCAAGGGCATATCTTCTTGCAGTGAGTAGGAGTACCATCTTACACCGTCGGTCTCCTCTAATTCTGTGAAGTATTTTTGTAATACTCGGTACTCTTTCTCGTCCCCCGGGAGGAATCGTACCCCATTCCCGAGGGGGCGAGCGTTCGCGGCCCTGCCAAGCCGCTCCGAGATTTTAGTTAGGTGGTCAAACCATTCTGGTAATTCCTCGACGACAACTGGTGGATATTTCGCAGTTGCGTCTTTTTCGACAATTTTGGTTGCCGTTTCGTCAGTTTGGGCCGTCGGTGCCTTTGGCGCTGAGAGAACCGATGAGGCTATCTCCCTCTTTTTGGGTTCCGCAGGTGTCGTCTTTTTAGTTTGGGCGATTTTCCGCTGCTCTTTCGGCGCCGCCACTGTCGCGTACGACGTCGAGGCAACGGGTTTCGTCAACGGCGTTCTCTGATTGGCTGCGCTCGCCTGAGAGGTAGCGGGCCTTGCAGCTATCTGTGCGGCCGACCGCACGGGGGTCGGAGTCCGTGGGTTTTCTTTTGATTGCTGCTTTACGATTCTCGCTCTTGGTTGCGGTTTGGCCTGGCTTTGTGCGGGCGTCGGAGCGGGTGATGGCGTTGATGACGCCGACGTCGATGTGGAAGGCAAAGCTGCTTCCTCCGCAGTTTGGGCCGGGGTTTTCTGTGTTGATTGCGGGGGCGGGCTGGCGTCAGATTCGCTTGTTGCGGACCGACTTGGCTGGGGGAGGTCTGTGAGGGTGCGGGGTCTGACACGCCTCTCGTCAGGGTCGGTGTCCTCGTCTTCGCGCTTCCTCCTCACAGCGCGACCCAAAGGGCTAATCTTGTAAATGTGCGGTGGTATCTCGGGTGGGGCTAATGTGCCTCCCGCCGCTAGTTGTAGGGCTGTCTGGTCCTCTTTTGGAATCGGTGTGCCTTCCGCCTCCGCCTCTCGTAGGCGTAGGAAAAGGGCCATCCACCTCAACATTTCTATGGAAAAGGTGTCGGTCCCAACAAGTAATGCTAACGCATGTAAATCTCTCTCATGCCGATAGAGTGAGTCTTCATTGAAGGGTAGGTGTTTAGGGCGTGTGGGCGGTTCCTCCTCAGGAGACGCCGGAGAAGGTCTGTAGTGGGTCTGGGTCCTTGTGTGAAAGCGAGGGGTCATCGTGTAGGCGGTAGCAGAGTCCGTGGGCAAGCGTGTGGTAGTCGTAGGCGTAGGTTCAGTGTCCGGGCATGTGCTAGTGGTCAGTGGGTTGATCGTTAGAATAGGATGGCCGTAGCCTTTCTCCCTCGCGCTGCTGCCCGGCGTTGCCATGGCAACAGGGGGGTGAGGCTGGTAGGCTCACCGCCGGGTTCCGCGACGGGCGACTAGTGAGCGAGAGAGGAGGATGCTCTGTTTCACTTTCGCGTCGCGACAAGACCGCTCACGTCGGCGGCGAGGGCGTTCTTATACATACGTACAGAAAAAATTTATATATAAAGAAGATATACTGCCCATAGAAAACTCCTGCAACAATTCAAACACGCATTATCACAGATGTGTAAATATAGTGTTTGGCTACAGTGCGTCAAATAACATGGACGAGCATGTAGAGGTCATCGGTGACGCGAACCCATAAGTTTTCCCTTATCAATTAATTTGAAAAATAAAATCGATAAACGCGTTTTCACTTCAAAATGAAATATACAGATATATACATATTAATATAGATAATGATAACACTATATAATCGCATAGCAACATAAACCATAACATTTTATATAAGATAAAACTGTCCATGACATCTAAACACAAAATAGATAAACGTACCGTGAACTTCTTTTGTTCACTAAAAGAAAATAATGTTTGAAGCTAATCTCATTACATACAGCGAATCTATTCTAATGTTAATAGAGATATTATACTATTTTATTTTCCTGGTGAAGTTGTAAAGTTGTAATTTTTTTACACACGGAATTATAATGAACCGATATGAATTGGGCTATTCATACCACAGTACATGGATCACTTAGCCTAGCTCGGTTCTTTAAAGAAAATTTTTAAACTCAAATAAGCTGTTAGGTTTGCCTCATAAAATTAGCATTTTTATTGAAAAGATATCTTCTTTTGCTGTCACTCTGATTCTTACTGGGATTAGACGGATTTCGAAGCAGCCGATTTCCATCTGAGCTATTTTCGTTTAGACAGCTGCGGCGAAATTTACCTTTATATTCTAGCTATATTTTTTCACTGCCTGAAAACTAAAATAAAAACATTTTCTATGAATGAAATCTAGTTAGATCGATTTATCGTCCCCGAAACCACCTACATACTAAGTTTCACGGAAATCGCTGACGCCGTTTCCGAGATCCTGAATATATCTATACATATAATAAAAATGAAGTGTCTGTATGTAACATCGAAATGAATTTTTTTCACTGATTGGGTATGAACATATACACGCTACAGATAAATGCAATTTTTAAAATTTTTGTTCGTCTGTTTGTTTGTTACGGGTAATCTCCGAAACCGCTGGAGCGATTGTGACGGAAATTTCACTAGCAGATACCTGAAATTACAGCGGGTGACATAGGCTACTCTAAATTAGACTAAGTGTTAACCGCAGCTTCATCTGCAATACTATCTCTAAAACGGATGGACCGAATTTCACAGAACTTTCACCAACAGATAATGGCTACCATAACAAGTAATTTAGTATATTTTAGTTTAGGCTAACTGTTAACTGTGGATCCGCCCGCAGTACTATCTCTAAAACGATTAAACTGATCTTCAAGAAACTTTCATTGGCAGATAGCCGATTTTATAAAAAGTAATTCAAGCAATTTTTGTTTATACTAGCTGTTAACAGTGGTTTCACCAGCAATACTATCTCCATAACTGTTAGACCGATCTTCACGAGACTTTCACTGGCAGATAGCTAACCTTATAAAAAGTAATTGAAGTTATATATTTTAGCCTAGCTATTACCCCCGACTTTGTCAGTATGAAATTTAGCAAGATTTCAACTCATTATTTATTTATAATTAGAAGCATAATTATCAACTTATTGGTTACAATTCGTCATTATAATTATTAGTAACTTTAAAGATAGACGAAGTGTTCCTAATAAGATCTAAGACGATAAATGTATTACGTAAAGAGCGCCATAATACAAATTCTTGCGGAACAGACAAGCGTTTATTTTTTTATAGTTACAAAATCTTAATTATATTGGAAATGTATATTTAAAAATAATGGAAATCTTTATAATAATAT
Organism: Antheraea mylitta; assembly: GCA_014332785.1. Classification (NCBI taxonomy): domain Eukaryota; kingdom Metazoa; phylum Arthropoda; class Insecta; order Lepidoptera; family Saturniidae; genus Antheraea; species Antheraea mylitta. Next base: position 4,681,879 of record JACEII010000030.1, read on the forward strand.
TATAAGTAATTGTTTCATTAATTCCTTATACAGTGTAAGTGAGCACTGAGTTAGTTATATGGTGGGGTAAGGTTTCAAATATGCTGCTAATGACAAATCTCATTTGGCACACTGTTAGCATTTATGTATGTAATGTATTACACGTAATAATGTAATAATTATGAATTACATACATAATTACATATTACTGTAAGCGGTTTGCGTTTCGTACTTACAATTGTTTTTAAAGAGCATTACTATAATTGTACATAGTCTTACAATTTAATAATTCTTTAATACAATTAAAAAAAAAACGCGTGCGTAGCTGCGGGTACAGCTAGTAACAATATAAAAATATACAAAAATTTATATATACAGTCTAATTGCTATATACTTTTCTCTCGTATTACGATGATATAGTTTAAATAGATTACGATAGACGGTATACACATTTTATTTTAGTTTAAATTCTCACTCAAGGAATACATTATTCACCAAGGCCACTATTTTATAACGTATGCAAGATTTTATATACGAAAGCTACGTTCGCCTCAGAAATTCATTATCGGGTTTTGGGTTGATCTTTGAAACTGCTTAACCGAGTTTACAAAACTTTTACTCTTAGTTGTAGGCCTTTTTAAAACACAGTATATGCATATTTTTATGCTTTTTCAAAAGGGCTGACTGTTAATGATAAAGTTTCATAAAGTTAATCAAATAGGTAAAAAAGTAATAATCATTAATAAATAACAATAATTATAATATATATATCTCCCACAATTAATTCAGATAGAATACCTAAATCGCGTGAAACCACAAAAGCATTTTAACGAGAACGAGACCGCGTGCTCTAACTAGTTGTCAATTAAATTTAATATATTTATTACAGTGCTTATCATTAAACTGATTTATCGTTAATTAAACTTCTTCGAAAATTTGAAAGTTTATTTCTGTGAGCTAGATCTGTTCCGCTGTTTTTATTTAAGAAAATTCTAAATATATAAAAATCCAGTGTCATTATGTTTGTCCACGACGAACTCGGAAGCCACTCAACCCCCATCTTCATGAAAGTTGGCATTTATGTATAACTTAGTTCAATTTGAGTTTTATTTTCCTTTGTGTTGGCTTCGTACAGAGATTAATTTTGAATTGGTAATATAAAGTGAGAGAGGGGTGATCGCAGTTTGATACGATTCACTACTCACTCCCTTGACGTGAGAGTGCGAATTAATGTATATATGGAGAAAACAATTTGAGAGTAAGGATAATTTATATTTCGATTAATATCCTCAATATTATTAATTAAAAACGAAATTATTGTCAATGTTGATTATTGTTATCAATTATAAGTTTCATATGTCTCGAAGAGATGGCACTTTAGATTAGTTTCTTGACAGAAAACTGTATGATCAACTATTATAGACATAGATGGCGCCACGTTTTAATTTTGAATTTCTTTTTCAACTTCAGTTTATTTTATGGGGCACGTGTTCTGTTAATTTATTAATTACGTAAACTCGCTTTTACTGTGTCAAGTTTTTTGACAGACTCATTGCCCCGTAATACCAGATTCTTTATCATAATTTTAACTTGACATGTAATTAATAACTGAGCCAGAGCATCGCGTGTCCGGATCAGCTGGTAATTAATAAAATTATAATTTGTATAACATAATGCTACTACTCAGTTGTCCTTATATTGACCACACTGCTTAAAAGAGGGTAATATTTTTTTTTGAGTGTACTGTCTATTTATTTAGCCCACATGTCTTGACTGATTCTAACGTATAAGGTGTCGTTAGATTAATTTTAATCGTGTAAGTAACATACTACTTACTAGTTACACGGGCTTGCATAACAAAGTTAAAATATTATTAAAGGGATCTAAAATTGGCATTTATCTTTAAGCTATTTCGATATTATACATATAATATAATACTTATTTATACCTAAATTTGTGTTTTGGGCATATTCAAAGCGACCAAAAAGATTTGCGAGGACTGTAATATTTAATTACAAAAAAGTGGGGAGGATTAAATATAAGTTTTTACTTACCGTTTCTCAATTAAACAACCAGTTCATTAGTATAACACTAACAAGTATGAGTGTTCGTACAGTCCTTTTTTTTGTTTGCCTTCATTAATCTATTTGTTTATAAATAAGTCTTAATACACATATTTCAGTGTTTCATTTTAGTTGAATATTGTTAATTTTAAGAAAATTAAAACTTCACCTGAACTTTAGATACCGTATCTAAAGTGCAGTTCAAGCAATACATATATCTATGTATCTAATCTAATACCTTTAAACGAGCAATTCTTATATATTGTTATATATTCAGGATCTCGGAAACGGCGGCAGCGATTTCCGTTAGTATGTAGGTGGTTTCGGGGATGATAAATCGATCTAGATTTAATTCATAGAAAACTTTTTTTTCTAAGTTTTCAGGCAATAAAAATATATAGCTTGAATATAAAGGTAAATTTCGACACCGTGGTTAAAACATAAATAGCTCAAATGGAAATCAGCTGCTCCGAAAATCCGTCTAACCCCAGTTCGAATCCGACTGACAGCAAAAGAGATATCTTTCCTTTTTTTTGATAAAAAAGTGCTAATCTTGTTAGGTAAACCTAAGAGTTTATTTTAATTTAAAAATATATTTTAAAGAACCGAGCTAGGCTCAGTAGTCCAGGTACTTGTGTTTATATGTATTAAAAAATATGACAACCAGTTCGTTTATGAATTTGTGGATATTTAACAGGCACATAATCTATATGAATACGTAAGCAAATAATTATGTCATATTAAAAAAATGCAGAATTTCGATTTGAGTTTAAGACTCAATGTACGTAAGAATTGTAACCTTATAATATATATTAATGTAAAGACTATTTTGACAAAATATATAGACATTAGAGCGAACAATATATAACTATATCGTTATTGAAATGGTAGTTTTGAATAAGTACCAATTAAATGGAAAACATTTACTGTCAATTCGAGCAAATCACGAAACGGACAGCTGTTTTACTTCAGAACCTACAATACCATAAGTTTGTGCGATTAGATAACCCCCGTGGTTGGGAACATGTTCGCAAACTTGACAGGAGATGAACACAAAACGGCGATTATTTACGATGGATAAAGATTAGCAATTAAATCCAAGATCATCATGGTCACACACCAGATAGGTTTTCTTTCGTTATGTGCATAGAGCAATTAAAAAACAAAGACCTACAATATTCCAATTTGCGAATTGAGTGCCTTAAAAATTCCTCATTCTTATAACGAATTAAAGAAGTATAGATATAAGAGTTCTCGTGTGACCAAAGATACTAGAAGCGTCATGTCCAAATGCAAAAGCCTTGTTAGGTTAGACATAAGCTCTTGGTCATGATAGAAGGGAAAAACAATACAAAAGTATATATTAACTAACCTTGTGATAGGATTTCCCCATCAACAGCATTGCAAAAATCCTCCTAATTGTAATAGTCTTAGAGGTTACATTTCAAAAACAAGTTCGTAGCTTTCATCTATGTTTCACGAGAAATCATTTTTTTTTTTTGCTTTTAGACCCAACGATTTATGCGTTGTTTGTCAGTCGTAACAATCATTATTATAATTAGATTCCTATTTTTAATCAAATACTTAGAGCACCATGAATTATTCGTGATCATTTTAATAATCCCTATACTATATGTTTTCATAAATCAACTTAAAGTGTGAGCAAACAAATATCAGGAATGAAGGTATAAGATAACACAGTAAAATTAGTTCGTTAAAAACAATCCAGACAGTTGTTTGTAACTTTATACTGCTGTTAATTTAATAAGAATGAAGATTTAAGCGTGTATCCTCTTTTTTGTCACTAGTATAATTTGGCTAACAAGGTATCATGATTTTTGGGGTAACAAAAAGATTACCGCGTTAAAAACAAAACTTATGTTTCTTTAAATTATACAGTAATTTCGTGCTATTATTAAATATCCAAAATTTATTTAAATCTTTATTATTTTCATATTTAATTTGTAATTTTTATTTCTTTAATATGGACACTGGAATCGATATAAATCGATTTAATCGATTTAATCGATTTGATCGATTCGATGAATCGATTTAAATTATAAGTGAAATGTATAAAGTTATTAAATAATAGGTTTTGTTTAGAATATAATTCTTTCATTACAAAATCGAAGCTAAAACTTTAGCATCATCAAAGAAAATTACTTTTAATAATAATTTATCTAATTCTACTATTATTAACAAACGAAACTCAATAAACAGATAAATAAGACAGAAAGTTCTTAAAATTAGACACATTATTATAGTCTGAAGTCGCGACCTACTTTGTAACTAACGTGCATTATGGGTTTGAGCCAAATGAAATACCTTCCGCATGCTCTTCCAATCAAGTTTCTTTGAACTACAATTTATTTCTTTCACGAAGCTAATTACAATGAATAAAGAAATGTATACTTAATGCTAAAGTGCAGACGTTAAATGTCAAAACCTCGTATATGATGTATTATATACACAACATAAAAGATGTTTCGTAAGGTCACGTAAGATATTAATGTACTTGAAAGTTTGTAAGCATCTATTTATAATTTTATACTAACGCTTGATGATTATGTATTAGTATAAACAAATATAAAACTTTCAAAAGTATAGCTACAAACGTGTAAATAAAATAATAAACGCAAGTACAATCACCGGTGCCAAAAGCTACAATGGGCGACACGGGGTTAAATAACTTTCGATAATAAAACGGGCAATAAGCCCTTTTGTGTTGTTCCTAATGTTCCCACGTTCACTTTCAAATGAAAGTGAAATCACCCAGTGGCCATTGTCACTGTGCTTTAATATAGCCGCGTAGAGGATTGTGTATAATTTTTGTATTTTTCTAAATACAATTAAGTCAAATATTAAGCACCAATTTTTTTTCATTGATTTAGAACGAGAATCGAATGTAAAATATTCTCTATAAATATTGCTGCTGTCTAAACAGTCATCTGGTATACTAGCTGTTCCCTCAACTTTGTCCACGTGGAATCGTTACTTTGGATGCCTAACGTAAACACGCAGCGAAAGCTCTGAAACCAAAAAAAAACGATTTGAAACATTCTGTATTGGTGTTCCGCTCCTTTGGTCATGTTAATAATGCATATATATGAACATATAGGCTTTCTGGATAAATAAGCTATCTAACAGTGAAATAATTTTTCAAATCGGACCAGGAGTTCCTGAGATTAACGCGTTCAACCAAACAACCAAACATGCCACATTTTCGTATCGACTTCTTAATATCTCCAAAGCAGTATCTAAAGAGTCATCTACTGTGGGTAAATGCTTGATCAGATTCTTGGGTTCATTTCTAATATATGAAAATAAATAATGGAATTTCTCCGTTTTAGAAATATCCTTCCTCGATAATACTAAAGATGTATACAAACTAATGAAACTACTCCAAGAAAAAATGTCACCGTCAAATTCACTCATATTAATCGTTGGAAGCCATGCTGAACCCGCACTTTCCGTTGGCTGGTGTACACCGTCCAGCCGAGGATAGCTGAGCGAAACAGCTTCCAGCTGATCGTACCATCCAGTTGCCGTTTGGCTTATCATACTCGGCGATTACGGGAGCATCCGTACATTCACCGATAATATTTTCGTATGCTTCAGTAAGCAAATTAAAATATTCTTGCAAACGACGCAATCGAACTGAAATTACCGCTGATGATTAAGATTTCGTATTAACAATCTCAATCGATTGCATAAACCAGTTATATTTGGTTTTAAATTTGGCTCCCTCCAGCTTTATAATATTAGTATAGATAAACACAGAGACGACTGAAGGGTAAAAAAATTCTAATTTTAGATTACTATAATAATATTTTAACTTTGTTTTGTTTTACATTACTATGTTACGCGGAAGCTAGAAGTTACGGCTGTATTCTAAATAACCAAAAATATTAACTTGGACTATGTGACTGCTTAAAATACTTATGCACGATTACTGAATCCAAGAAACTCAAATACTAAATACTAAGTAAAATTTTACTACGGCTTCGATTGCAAAACATCAATCAACGTTTTCATCAGAAACCACTATCATTTGAGCGATGCCATTTAAGTGAAGGACACTACTTCGTATTATAGTAAAAAGTGATTGTATACTTCAATACTGATAGAAACATTTTATAGTTTCGATAAAATACTTCACGTCTATAAATATTAATAGAATTTAAGTGTATATTGTTTGTGGTTAATCTTCGAGATAGCTGAAACGATTTTAAAGAAACCTTTACTGTCAATTAGATACCTTTCAAAGGATTATTTAAGCTACACATATCTTTACACTTTTGTGCGGATAATATACAGTAATCATTAAATTTAACAGAACTAATTTAAAGTCAGTAAAATTGATTTTATAAATTAATTATCGGTTTCCATTTAGGGTTGTCAACGTATTGAACTGACACCCTGAACTGTCTATACGTTTTACAGGTTAACACCTCGGGTTATTTATTAAAGAAATAATTATTCATAATTTCCTATCTAATATGTTTGATACAATTTGATCTAATTGTGGAAAATTACTTAGAATTCATAGATATTATGTTGTGTTATAAATTATAATATACTAGCTGCTTAATTCAGTTTGATACGAATGTAATAACGAAAAGAATGAGCCCAAATCTTTCCTTGGCCATGTAAATGTCATGTATGACCATGTAAAAAATAATCATTTCCATCAAAGGATCACTTTTAATATAAACACTGAATTATATGTTTATATAGAATGTTCTAATTATGAGTCATTGTTGAATTCTTGTGTATGATGTTTAATTCTTCACGCACTGTGAAGCATTAAATTATTCAACTTATTTAAATAATTTTATTGTTTGACATATAATTGTCTAACACGTCTTATTCTGTGAAGAATTCATCACGGCCTTGTTCTCTAAAGCAGTTTACATATTATAACACTTTCGGTTATTTCAACTATGCTATAATTAGATACGTCTAGACAACATTTTTTGCGCGTGTATTTGATGAAGTGAATTGATAAACCATCTCGATACTTACGTATTAACACCACCGCGCTCGCCAATCGCTGCTACTGGCGGTTCGCTTTTTCATTTTTCGCAAGCTTAACCGTTACCCAACCAAACAGACGAAATTATTTTGTTTTAACTTAAAAATCATCAAGTTACTAATATACGAAATGCAGTGGACGCATTGCGACTCATCAATACATAAATACCACTAATTTTTTAAAATGTTATATAATGCAGTCCGATGAAGTTGTTAAGATCTTGCTTGGTCAATGGAGTAGTCAGTTCGGGAAAAAAAATTATATATGTAATTTCTTTTATCTCATTATTATTTATTTTATATCATTAGTGTGTATAATTTAATTTCGCCATATAAAACTATTGACTCTTGAAAACTTTTAAAATATATTGTTTTTTGTGTGTTTTAACACATACATACATTACATACAATACATTCTAATGTATAACACGTAGTCGATGCGGTCAGGAACGTCGATAAATACTTCGTAGGTACTGTCACTATTTATTTGGGCAGAGTTTGGTTTTTTTTTTCAAAATGTCTACGCTATTGACCCAGCAAGGTCTTAACAGCTTCACCGGACTACGGCAGAGTTTGGTCTTACAGTACGTTGTACATGAGAATGCGTAGATATCATCAAAATCTTGCCTTTTATAGGCCGAAATTTATAAGACAAACTATATAAACAAAAGCAATTATCATTTACTCATAATTCTGCAAAATGATTTAAGTAACACAAAAATAATAAATAACGAACAAATTAATATTATTTAAGTACATCAATTCTAAATATACCATCATTTATGTATCTGAAATATGTTTAGACATACAAGTATGTGTGTAAAGCAGCGACATCTAGCCTTTTATAGGCCAATCTATGGAAGTCAAAGCAATTACTATTTATTCATAATTGTGCAAAATACTTTAAGTAACACAAAAATAATGACAACCATGAAACTAATGTTATGTAAGAAATAAATCAATTGTATATAATAATATCAATTCCTATTTATGTCTCATTGAAATCTATATAATAATAATTCATGTTTATGTATCTTTAATACATTTGCGCAAGTTTTTTTTTATTTCGGACAGACTACGCTATTGACCCAGCAAGGTCTTAACAGTTTCACCGGACTACTAAGGCGAGCGCTTGCGGCACTCGGCCGATTTTATTTGGGCAATTAGCTCAAGGGTGCACGGCACACCTCGGCCTGGGCTCCTGCCCGACACGTGCAATTCGTGACCTATCTGAGCTGACTTAAGCTAACTATTCATACATATATGAATTGTTGGAGCATATATGTGTACCAAGCATACATACCTCAACAACTCCTATATATATTTCGTATCGGATAATTTACCAAACTATTTCAGTTCGATAAGGGAAAGAAACAAAACCCTTCCACTTTCATGTGTAGGCGTGTATGCGTGCACGTGCGTGAGGGTGATATGTATACTGTTGTTGCAGTGATGTAACATTTTATGTCACTGTATCGCGCGAGCAGCGCACTCAAGGGCTCCACGCCGAGGGAACGGAACTAGGCTTGAGCCGCAGCACAGGGGAGCCTAATCTGGTGTTTGGCGCAAGTGTCAATGGCTCTCTCTAATATTTTGTCGATAGTATCAATGTATAGTTCTAATATGGTGGCGCTAATCCCAATGTTCCAGTCGTGTTGTCGGTCATTGAATATAACGTAGCGGCACCGGAGGTGAGTGATAACAGTCTAGATAAGTCTCGGCGTATTAACTTCGGCGTAAGAACATAATTAAAGCATACTCCTACTTCTTAGTAAAAATGAATTGCCTAAGTAGTATCATAATAAATAAATATTTATAAATTTATAAAAAAAAATTAAAAATATGGTACACAAGGCCGCGTCATTTTTAATACGTATAAAATAGTACAAAAAATGCATTATAATTATAGACGTAGATTAACTATTTATTATTGAATATTTAACAATATGTTAATTTATTTACGTTTCATACACTTGGTGAGAACTGACAGCGAGGGCAATGGCATTTGAACTTGTATGTAATGCATGCGCTTCGAACATATTTCTGGTAACAATTGTGGTGTTATTACAAAAAAGTTAAATACGTATTGAATACTTGCCATCTTGCACTTTTTTCTCGCTTTGGTTAGGTTAGTCGTAGTCCGGTGAAGCTGTTAAGACCTTACTGGGTCAATAGCGTAGACATTTCGAAAAAAAAAAAAAAGTTAGGTTAGACTTGCGAAAAAAGGATAACTCGAACTTGCCTCGGGCAAGCGCGATGTATTTAGTACGAAACAATTTTAAAGCAGGTATTTAACTTTTTTTAAATAAAACCGGTGATGTTTAGGTAATCTAGTACACGTTAAACGTGGGGTTTTAGTCCGTGCAAGTCGAGCATAACTTACCCTCTCCCCCGGGAGGGTAGGTATCCATAAGGGATTTCTCCATGTTAAAAACAGTACACGTTTAATCCGACGCAATGTAGGTAATTGTTTTGAAATCATCCTATATATAAACCTTAACCGTTATATTTAAACTAAGATAATGGTGATCATCGTTACTCTTCTATTAATTTCTCTCAGTTACTTTACCCGATTAATATAAAAGGAGGCTATAAAACGTTTGTTGATAATCAAAGCTCATATATAGTGATGTTGTCGCTGGTATAAGCTAAACCCCGATTAACAACCGATAAGAAGTCCGATGAAGCTGTTAAGATCTAACTTACTAGGTCAATAGCGTAGTCGTATCAAGGGAAAAAAACCGATTCCTAAGTACAGTTACACTTTCGTTCTTTTACGTATAAAGCTGATTTACCTAACCTATGATGATTTTTATTCATCTATACTAATATTATAAAGTGATAAAGTTCGTGAGCTTGTGACGTTGTAGGGGGGCTGATCCCCTCATTGCACAGGTCTGGCGGACGAGGGGGGCAGCTGGCGTGTACCCAGCTGCCTCTCTATAGGTAAGAGCCCGGCGGCAACCTTCCGCCGGATGGACCATTGGGGCGGCTATTCAAGGGGAATAGCGGAAAACGATCCCTTGCCGCCCCAACATCACGGTATGTCGACACACCGTGGGGTTTTAGTCCGTGAGAGTCGAACATAACCCATCCTCTCCCCCGGGAGGGTCGGTATCCATAAGGGATTTCTCCACGATAAAAAAGGGAGTAATCTCAGGAACTACTGGTCTGATTTGAAAAAATATTTCTATGTTATATAATTCATTTATCGAGGAAGGTTATAGCCTATATCACATCACTCTACGACCAATAGGAGTGGAGCACCAAAGAAGAATGTTTCAAAATCGGGGATATTTTTCCTCTTGAGAGCCTCCATTGCGGGTTAGCGTTAGCCCAAAATAATTATTCTACGCGGACAAAGTCGCGGGCAGAGGCTAATATTTAATAAATCTATCGTCTTGTCACCGTCTCAAGCTTTTATAAGTATGTACTTGTAATTATTGATATCGAATAACGGAACACTACTAGTTTCTTGCCTACGCTTAACTTGTTTGAAAGAGTTTGCTGTAAAATTTAGAGAAGGAGTCATATGTGATTTTTTTACAAAGATGTATTATTTTGAAAAGCATCATTAATTAATGGTAGTGATCAACCAATATTATGGATATTGAGCCTGAGATTGCGAAGTCGAACCCCGTTCATGACTGACTTATTGTGAGGAATATAATAGATAGTTCTGGGTATGCGTTATATTTTAATAAGCCGTTTACTTCTCATAACACAATTTATTTATAATTTGAAATAAATGCGAAATCTTCGTAGAATATGTTTATTTAATACATGGAAAGTTATCATTGCTTAATCGGTTTAATTTTTGCCAACTTTTAACGAAATTCATATTTATAATTGTTTCAAGAAATTTTTGAAACACATTTAATTAATTTGTCGTTAAGAGTATTGAGCATAGACTTAAGTTTGTTGCAACAATCTAATATCTCATACAAATATTTAAATCGAATAAATAAACATAATAGTTTCTTTTAAAACACTATCAAACAAAATAATCGGCTCAGTAATTGATGGGAAATAACCAAACACGTGTCAATACTTTAACCTCAGACAAATTGGCGCCCACGAACGGAGAATTTGGCGTCTACTCAATCGTTTTTCAACACATTTCATCCATCATAAACTTAAAGAGATTGCATATTTATTAAAATTAAATATCTCACATTTTTTATGTGCACTCACAATAGGTAATTCTCTACCCCAAAGGAAATTAACACGTAGAGCTATGAACATGTAAAAACGAGTGATTATTGACTGAGAAACAGCAGTGATCTGCTTCTGGTTTCGTCAGTCATTGACATTAATTGGTCTCTGTAATGGAAAAAAATATCAGTACTTGTTCGAGTGTGCGCTCGGTTGGCCGCACAGTTCGTTCTTTGTATGCGCCAGTGTTATAAGCTCTGACTGTATATTATTTCGGGTTGTGGCTTGTCTACGTATCTCATCGGTGTTGATCGGAGCCCTGCAATCACTAGTCGTTCAATTGTATAGCGCTATGTGCGGCGATCAGTCGCGTTCGTTTCTCCATCGCAAATCGTCGCCGCCCGCGCCGTTTTGCCACAAAAATGACATTATTTATCCATTGATTACATTTTGAACGTAACATTCGCCATGTGTTGTGCCAGGTTCACCAACTACTTGTTTCGTAGTGTTGTGAAATACACATGTGGACTCGCCAGCCGCGAAAGTAAGTACTGGCGGCTATACGGTGGTACGCGCTTCTAAAATTAAGCGATAAGTATTTCATACCGGTATAAAACGGTTTTAGCTTATCAACAACGTTTGCAAACATAACAAAACAATGTTTTTATTCTATTGTTAACACTTTAAACCTATATTTATAAAATAAAATAAATCAAGTTGTTTAATAATCAACTTTGACGGAAGTGATCCAACGAGCGACACCGTATCTTTAATGTAGCACACTAACCACTCGTCCTCAATGCAACTTTCTAATCATTTAGAAGTAGAGATCAATAACAAAATCAGAATGTTTTGTGTTAATATTATTTATAATGAAACATCAAAGCAATAACACTATAAACAATTTCACGCGACATTAATGTGTCACCGTATGGAACATAGCCTATTAACACATAATAACACATATTATTCTATATTTTAGTATAAATTAACTTTTCTATCCAAAACAAAATAACACTATACGTCAGGAAAGCATTCATAATTAGTGATCCCTAATTTTCAAAAAACGGATTGTTACTTGAATGTTTTGTAACGTTTCCAGCAACTAACAGTTCAAACGTGGTCACTATGAGTATTATTAACTTGAATAGATAAGGGGAATAACAACCCTTTTTCCTTATGTACTATTCACGTCCATAATTTAAAATTACTATGGGAATATGAGAAACGCTTGTAGTGTCTTAATTATTGAGAGTTGATATTAAACATATAAATAACAACTTTATCGATTTTACTCGAATATAAATATCTGATTAAACAATTTTATTACAAACAAATAAATAACTCAGTTTACCAAAATATAAAATATAGGGATAATTAATTTACATTTAATATTGTTATTTGTGTTCCGAAAATTATTCAATACAATGAAAATTCCAACTAAAACAATAAAACGTACTTAGGAGAGACGTTGTTCAATTAAAAAATATTATATAAAGCGAATATGGTTGATACAATCTGTTAGCGAAGTATATATATATGTCTTATATAAGATCTATATTTAGTATATAGACTTAGTTTGCCCTTACAATCGGCTGCGCTATGCTTTTTATACAAGCACACAGCTTAATAAATAAGTTATTAAATTGTAAACAAAAATATATTATTCAAATAGTAAAATACAAAACATTTATATTTTCATATTATATTTGAATTCGAAATTATTTAAATTAAAAAAAAGTGTATAGCCAATTATAATAATAATAATAAAATATATGAGAGGAGAACTTGTTAATACGCTATGACTTGACTTGTACTTGACATAACTATTGCCTCCGCTATGCATTTTAGCTATAGTTGTTCTATTAATAATAAACAAAAATATTATAAAATTTCCTACGTATTTATAATTAAAAAAATCTATCATGTCAATTTTTATTTTACAATTGAATGAATAAAATGCGATGACCTTGACACGGCGGCCAAACATTATCCTTTTGTCTCAATTGGCCGGTAATTGTCGGGGACGTCTTCTGTTCTATTCTCAGATACAATTTGCACTTATGCTCTGTTAAATTGCACCTTAACTGTCCCCCAGTACACTTGATTAACGAGATATTGCCCAAAATGGTATAAGTATCAATTAGAATAACTGCTGATAGGTAGCAGTAGTTCGGTGAAGATGTTAAGACCTTGCTAGGTCAATAGCGTAGTCAGTTCGAAAAAAAAACTGCTGATAGGACAACGTCAAACCAATTTACGCACGTAGTTTGCGATTCGTTTGTTTGTCTACTTACATTTTACACGGTCGAAATAATCTGACACTTGATTAACAGTGGTCCAATTTCAGTCAAACGTAAACCAAAAATATTACTTTATAGTCAAAATATATAAGGACGAATAAATACAACTTTAAATAGAAGTATATAATTGTAAATAAAACTCGTCTTGCTGTGCCATTGTTTGTATCGTGGTGTGTTGTCAATTAATTTCTGTGTAATATGTGATGTCTTGTAAACTGCTCGAACAACGTGGATATTATGTTCACAACTAACCACTAACAAACACAAAGGTCACGTTTTACGCGGGAGTAATTAAAAAAACGCAAAATGCCTAAAGGTAAGTTACAAAGTGGTGATTACATTAATGACCAAGTATTTATTCATACAAGGTGTACTGTACTATTTCGAGTTAATGAAACACTATATATGAGACAATCGGTTGGAACTATTAAAAGACTGGTGAATTTACAAGAATCGTAGTGACGATACTATGTCACATTATTACAAAAAGTAAATTACGGAGTTTTTGGCGGGATTTTAGTCTGTTATGTAGTGGATTTTATATTTTATTCATAATCTTGTGTTATTTGACTCTATATTTTGTAAATTTAGTCATGTTTTACGTCATATAGTTAGTTTATTGTGCATAAGTGAAGTGAATGGAAAATAATACCACGGAGCATGAAATTCTGAGATGCCACAAAAATTCCCTGGAAGATTCTAACAAGGGATCCACCATCTTATTAGAATATTGATTCACACGACGCTTAATATTGAAATGATCGTACGACGCTTGTAATATTATTGACTACTTGACAATGGCAGTAATAATTTGAAAGATTGATTGCCAAAAATAGAGTTTAAAAAAATTAAATTACGCGTATTATCCTTGTTACTTACTATTACTATGTTCAATTTCTATTTGAACCACCAACAGAAGATCTGGCATAACTATCTAATCTTCATACTGACTAATCACTTTAGATCTTACGGGCCTTAACCGTTTCATTGGAATTTTTATGCGGCTGCTTATGTGACCCAATGGCAAGTAGCTCAAAGAGGCCAAAATGACCGAATCTCAGCTTTTAATGCTCAACTCAGCTTAAATGACACGCATCGAGCTAAACTATTCATACGAGCTAGGTGAATACGACCATACATGTATACTTGAGTGAAAAACATATGTGTACCTTCATATTTTGTCCATCAAGTATGCGTACAATAAAGTGTTTTTTTTTTCATGAGGATGGTTTCTGTCATATTTACTAATACATGCACTGTATATTTAGCAATATATAACATGAATAATTGTTATCGTACTTATTACATTTATGTAAAAAATGGTATTTATATCGAAATACACATTACATAGTGAGAACTAATAATTAGGTGAGTGTTTGAAATTGAAATCAAATGGATTAAGCCAAAAGCAAATCGTTCAAGATGCTGCAAAGTTTTTATACGATCATTTTTTTTCCCAACGAATGTAATTAATCCAATAAAATCATTTAGAAGTAGATCATTGAATCACGTGCCATACGCGCCACGTGTTTGCCATTCGCAGTAAAGTCAATTTCAGCACTGACTTCAGAGAACCAAGTGTCCACATCTACAAACGCTGTGTTCACTTTATCAACAATATATTTTTTTGAAACAGTTCTCAATATTTAATTAAAACTCCCCGATATTTGGTTAAATAAGATGTTATTCCAGAAGAAAAAACTCAATATAAACTTGTAGTTATACGACCCACATTGATACAAAATGTTTATTCAAATTAATTTTAAATTGTATCCATGACGTCACACTTATCCAAATTTATCAGACGTTAACAATGTGTTTTTCGCCCACTATGCTACTCAGGCATTTTAAACTCCCTCTAAAGTCTAGATTTTATAGATATCGATGCAAATGGATTTAGATGAAAGACATAGTATACTAGACGCGTATAAATTATTGAAAATACATGGTTATTGAAGAATAAAAGGTCATTTTAATATTAAAGTTGTGTTTGTAGGTAAAACCGACTGATTGGCGTCCTCTAGCTACCACTTGAATCAATGAAATTCCAATAGGTTATTGTTTATTCGTGTGTTTTATCAGTTGTAATGAACATACCTAACAGTTTTTCTTATGATACAAGCATGAATAATTTAATATTCCGTGAATTAAGTGTATATTGAATCACACTTATATATTTATTTCAACATTTATTAGTTATCATGGTACAAACCTTACAACTCATGAAGCACTATATAATGCATTACAAATATAACATAATAACAAAGATGGTTTACTAGTAGTTTACAAGTCTCGTTAAAAAACTCGTTAAATACCTATTTTATAAGTGTAATAAAGTATTTATTAAACATCAGTGATATATGTGTCACTTTAAACTCAATCCCACAGTAACTTTTCTATTTATTATGGACCGAATGTAATGTTGTAAAAGTGCATGACTCATTGCGTGATTAGTGCTACATTTTAATCGTGCGATTTCTTCCATATTATCTATACTATTATTATAAAGAGGTAATGTTTATGACGTTGTGAGTTTGTGACGTTGTAGGGTGTAATCTCAGGAATTACTGGTCCGATTTAAAAAAATATTTCAGTTTTATATAGTTCATTTATCGAGGATGGTTATGGGCTATACTAATATTATAAAGAGGTAAAGTTTGTATCGTTGTGAGTTTGTGACGTTGTAGGGCGTAATCTCAAGGACTACTAGTCCGATTAAAAAAAAATCTGTCTGTGTTATATAACTCATTTATCGAGGAAGGTTATAGGCTATAAATCATCATGCTAATACTAATAGGAGCGAAGCACAAATGAAAAATGTTTCAAAATCGTGATTTTTTCCTCTTGAGAGCTTCCGCTGCATGTTAGCGTTAACCCAAAGTAACTATTACTACACGAACGAAGTCGTGGGCAGGGGCTAGTATTAAATATATTACTGAATGTCTCCATCGAATTTGAAACATGAATACAGGCAGCGGTACAAACGGGTACTAACGAAACACTATCGAATGGTATCATCATAATTTATTTTTTTTGAAGTGGGGTGCCAAGTTCACATAGCTGTAATTACATTGACTTATCCACTTTTCTCTCGTACTTAAGTCGCTTCGTAATTAAAATTATAATAACTTTTGATAGAGTAGACGGATTTTAATGAAACAAAGACTAAGTTATTCTCGAGGATATGCATTATAATTTTCTTGGTTAGCTTTTATCGTGAACCCGTTACTTTAGCAGTGATGCGTGTTCATACAAAGAGTCAGTCAAAGAGATAGACCTTTCTAAAAATGATTGAAATGTATTTTATTACTTATTCCCAGACACCTGTAACCTTTTTTTTACGAAAATCGATAAAATACAGACATGTTAGATTTACATTCTTATATGTGTAGATTATTGCCACCTGAACATAAATTGTGGTAGTAACTGTGCTCGCTTTTCATATTGAATCGTTTACAGATATATGTTTTTCTAGCATCACAGTCTAGCATGCTGTCTATTATTAAGCATACCTATTAAGGGAAATCACAATAAGGCTCCAATTTTGAAATTAACTAAATGACTGGGTTGTCAATGTCAAAATGATTTTGTTTGTTGGTGGTGACTGTGTGTTGATTGGTTTGAACGGATAACTTTATTTGTTGTTAATTTTTTTATGCTGATATTAAATTACTCTTGGTTTAGGATGGTAACACGTTACACCCTTTTTATTAACGTGGGGAAGTCGGGGGAGACGGTGGGTTATATCCGACTCGCAGGGACTAAAACTCCTTGGTGTACCGACAAACCCCTGTCTGAGTACAGCTGCGGAAATTCGTCATTTTTTTATGTTATAGGAGGCAAACGAACTGGTGGGTCACCTGATGCTGAGTGATCACCACCGTACATAGACACCAGCAACACCAGAGGAGTATCAAGTGCGTTGCCAGCCTGTGTTGGTGGGAAAGGAGAGGGAGGGAAGGGAGACACGGGAGGTGGGCCTCCGGCGCTTTCACTGACCGAACGAAACGCAACAATGCAAGCACTGTTGTTTCTGTGAGAGGGTGGTGCTAACCCAAGCAAGCCGACCAATTAATGCTGAAACCAATTATAGCTTCAGCGTCGCTCTACCATTTAGAAACAGATTTTGCAAAAAAGAAAAACGCGTGCATGTGATAAGGTTTTAAGTATATAATGAACGCCTGGACTCTTTTGACTATATAACTATCTTAGAACCAAAAATTTAGGTAATTAAAATCTAATGTTCACACGTGGTAATCATTGTCTATGTTTTCAGGCGACGCCGATATGTCGCTGAAACAGGGCAGCGGCACCGGCAAAGTCCATTTTGGTGGTTTGGACGATGTTTCCCTATACGGTACGCCAGTGGAGCCAGCCCCGCCGGCCTCCGACGCCAAGCAAGGATTCCTGCGTAACCAGCTGCAGGCGCTGTTCCAGCCCACCGATAACAAGCTCGCTATGAAACTCTTCGGTTCTAAGAAGGCACTGATGAAAGAGCGCATCAGGCAGAAAGCGGCGGGGCATTGGGTCATACATCCGTGCAGTAGTTTCAGGTAAGATATTTCTTTGAACATAAAGAACCTCTTAGACAAGAGAAGATTAAAATAAAACTATTTAATACATCATTTAAATTTACCTTAATAGCTTTTTATGGTGACTTGATAAATTCTTCAGAAGATTTATTACAATTAGTTATTTATACAGGTTTATAATGATTTTTATGAAAGAAACTATTCAAAGAATTATTTCATAACTCGTTATAAGATTTGATTCTCATAAAATCCGTGCGTTCAGAATAACTCATTAGCTTGTGATCCTTGTGACCGAAATACCATATTTACAAGGTATACAATACCAATAACATACAGAATCACTTTCGTAGGTTAAATTCGTTCGTTTATAATTGTAAGTTACTGCTAATAAATATTAGTGAACTTAAAAAGATCATTTGGCACAATAGGTATGTAACCATAATATAATGATCACGGCCAGTGCATTTGCAATTGCGATTCACTGTCACTTATAAGATTATCAATTTGCCATTTTCTGTCATAATCTCACTTGAGATAAAGTAACATGATGGTTAAACAATATTCCTCTCTTCTAGACGCATGACATTAACTGAAAAGTAAAAGAAAAAGTACAATACAAAAAAGAACATGTTTTTTTTTAATCAAGTTATTCATAAAAATCGATATTTATAATTCTTGAAACTCTACCAACTAACCACTAATAATTAACTCATCGAATTCGAAGGTAATATTTTATTTAAATCTCATAAGTCATATTCTATCCTTCGATGAAATTTGGTTATTTTTAGCATACTAAAATCGTAACATTTGGCCGTCTGTATACAGTATGTATTTTAAGACAAACTAGTTATTAATCGGTAGAGCACACAATGTTTTAAATAATTTATGATATCACCGTTGGTGATATTTAAGAATAGGTAGCATTACCAAATTATTTTTCGTATCTATTATAAACCGTACATAAATAATAAATACGAATTGTCTAATTTATCTCAGCATGCGATTTCCTTCACATAAGAATGTGTGGATTGTAGTATATTTTTGTTATTTTTTTATATCTATTAAGTTACTAACTAATGTCATGTTAATTTTGATTACGTACAGTCTTCAAAACCATACTCAAAATACCAAAAACTACATAAAATACACATATTTGCTGGATCGACTTGCGCGCCATCTATTGTAATATCTTAGCTTTTCTGACAAGAATGTTGACAACATTCTTGTCAACATTCTTAGCTCAATCCGATGAACTATTCGCGAGCGTATTGAATAAAAACATACAAATGTGTATTTTTATAATTATGAAGGAGATATCAAAGGCTTAAATTTTTTTTACACAATAATTAATCAGTATGGCTAACGCCATAGATAATTTATTTTAAATCTCTCATAAAAGAAAACTAGTCTATAAAATAACGCAACAAAATGATTTTTTTTTTTCGATCTGACTACTCAATTGACCTAGCAAGGTCTTAACAGCTTCACCGGACCACTGAAAATGTTTTCATGCATATCAGAAAATTGTGGAATAAATTTAGACCGTGACTGTGATCTTATCTATATGATATTTTCTATACATTTCAAATTAAATATTTTGACACTGTACAATAACACTCATTAATAAAATAATAGTTACATTTTATATTCATCAAATAATCGTCACCCGTTCTAGTGTTCAATAAAAAAATGTGAGAAATTTCAAATATAATAATAACATCCTTGGATAAAACACGTGAATGATGTTACTTTTGTATGCCAAATGAGTGAATCAAAATGTTTGTTTAAGTGTTAATTATCGTATTGCTATGCCAGAAATAATTTATTCAATAAGGCTCAGAGAAGACGTTTAATTACTTATCAGAAGTACCATATTGAAGTACCAAACTCGATTTGGTTTATCTTTTTATTAAATACTAGCTGTGCCCGCGACTTCGCCCGCTTGGAACCTTATGTACAAAAAATTAACCGTTACGGGACGCCTGGACGCCTAAAAGAACAGATCACGTCAGGAATCAATTATCAAAGGGTGCTAGGTCGTAGGCTCGTGCCACGTAACACAAGCAGAACAAGTGATCTACAAGATAGGGTTGCAAATGTTTTTGAGTATTTCGTTAATAGTGCCATGTTCGTGTTTTGCGTCGCCACATCAACAATCAGGCTTACCCTCCGCCTGTAGATGTTTCACATCAAAATCAATGATTAATAAAGTCATTTGAATGTATTAAGTCCATTTACTTACCTACTTTCCTCTCGTACTTACGCTGCGTCGTCAGTAAAATTTCAATTACTTTTTACAAAGTGAACCGATTTTAATGAAACAAGGGCTAAGTTATTCTCGAAGATATGTTTTATGATTTTATTGGTGAAGTTTTATTGTGAACCTAGGACTTTAGCAGTAATGCGTGTTCATATATTTTATTACTTATTCCTAGCCATCGGCAAAAACTTTTTTTCACAAAAATCGAAAGAGTACAGACATGTTACATTTACATTCTTATTATATAATAATAATAATATTCTAATGTTCATAGTCAATGTATACATAATTTACAGTTATATTGATATCTGCACTGGTTATAAACCGCATTATATGTATAGAAGATATATTTATAACAAAGCATTGTAACAATAAACTGTTTTAGGACATGTATAGAGAGGCGTGTCATTTCCAGACATAAGCATCTTTCACATATTGAACCGGAGTAAATTGGGTTTTGATATCAAAACTTGCTTGATATAGAGTTTGCGATTACTATCCGGCAAATTGTTAATCTGTTTTGTGACTATGTTGAACCTAACTCTATTTACAAACTATTACTGGACTTACTGATCCTTAAAAGATGGAATAATCAGTTTATGATGTTAAAATCATACAGGGCTTTTTCTAAATAATAAAACATATAATTTTCAATTAAATACAATTGTTTTTTGTCAAATAATGAGAATATCCCATCATGATTATGGATTTTTCAATTAGTTTGGAGGAGAATACCAGATAACATAAAGTAAATCAATCAGCAGTTCTTTAACAGCTTTTTAAAACCTCAAATATTACATTTACGTTACGCTAACCTCTAAATGTACAACATAATTGCAACACTTGTAGATACCATTGATATATGTATAATATATAATATGACAATGGTAGACACAAATAAAAATACTGAAAACGACTTCTGGCTGCCGCTTTAAGAATAAAGAAATGTTATATTTTTTATTCATTCAATCAATTGCAATATTAAAGTCGAAAGTGCTAGAACACGATAAACATATCCGGTTTCCTCTCACTTATATCTATTGTATCTCTTTTTAGGGTATTTTTTTCTAAGAAATTATGTAAACCGTGATTGTAATTCATTTGCTATCTGAAATAGGTATTCGTAATATGTCTATTTAATAATGGTAAAATAGACTGGAAAATAAATATTTAAAAATTCAAATGATATGTTACTAGCTTCTTTCTACTCGCGGCTTTGTTCGCGTCAATTTAAATATTTTCTACCGCCACGAGAAAAGTTTTTAGCATCTATTGATACTCGGGGGAATAATTATATACATTTTTTATCGCTTATTACTTAATCAAACAAATGGTGGGTTGCACAAATGTAGTCCGGTGAAGCTGTAAAGGCCTTGCAAGGTCAATAGCGTAGTTAGTTCGGAAAAAAAAAACAAACTCAATACAAAATATCAATAATACATCTACACAAACCGCTATACTACGCGTCACAAGTTCTGGTGCAAACGCAAAACGTCACAAGCATGTCGAATTCTTCGGTGACGCGTCACGAGTATGTTGAGATCAGCGTGACGCGAAGCCGGTTATTTTTATACATAAAACAAAATAAAGAATCGAAAATAATTATCGCATAGAGACGGCGTGCGTCTCGCGAGAAATTGTTAGTTTAACATAGTTCTTTCTCTCTTTAATTAATTTAGATATGTTGAAACGGTTCAACTTATACTATTATTGAATGCAGACTGAAATAGTTTCATAAAATGTAATAAATTCAAGCACTTTCTTAGTAAGCGTATAAATAATTGTTTGTACAGATGCGACTAACATACTTCATGTATCTTTTGTTGGTGCAAGGGATGTTAAAGTCAAAAGAACTTCAACCTTTTTTTAACGAGCTCATTAACACCTGAAGTAGAAACAACAAAAATATTATTGCGCAGCGTATAATGACAATGCTATGTTTATTTTACATACCAGATATACCCGCGGCTTCACACATGTTTGTTATTATTTATTACTTATTGTAATGTATAATTGAGTTATAGGAAAAATGAATGGCGAATGTTTATTCAAATAATTATATTAAATTCTTCTGCTCGCTACTTTATCCGCGTGGAATATTTACTTGGGACTAATGTTAACACGCAGCGGAAGCTCTCAAAAAGAAAAGATACCCGATTTTGAAACATTCTTCATTGGTGTTCCGCTCCTATCGGTTTTAGCGTGATAATATAGCCTATAGCCTCCCTTGATAAATGAGCTACCTTTTTTTCTTTAACTGATTACGCTATTGGCCTAGCAAGGCCATAACAGCTTCACTGGACTACACCAGTAGTTCCTGAGACTACCACGTTCAACCAAACAAACCCTCCAGTTTTATAATATTAGTATACATATGTATGTATACATATATTCATTTTCATGCGAACTATTTGAACAGTAAACAAGAGTATGTGACAAAAACCTTGTAACATATTATACTAGAATTTTTTTTTTTTTTTTCGAAATGACTACGCTATGGACCCAGCAAGGTCTTACTAAGGTAGTTATTAAGGTCTTAGTTCACCGAACTATTAAGGCGAGCGCTTAAAGCACTCAGCCGATTTTATTTTGGCAACCAGCTCAAAGGTGCACGGCACACCTCGTCTTGGCTGTTGCCTGTTGCATGCAAAATCACGACTTATCTAGCTAACCTAGCTAACTATTCATATATGTATGAGTTGTTGAAACTTATATGTGTACCAAGCATACACGCCTCAACAACTCCTCCATATATTTATTATCGGAAAATTAAGAGTTTTTCAGTTCGATAAGGGGAAAAAAGTAAACCCTTCCACTTTCATGTGTAAGCGTGTAGTCGTGCACGTATGTGGGGGAGATCGTGTAGTATGTAGCAGTGATGTATATTTGTGTATCACCGTATCGCGCAAGCAACGCACTCAAGGGCTCCCCACCGAGGGATCGAACCTAGGCTTCAGCCGCTGCCATGGAAGGCCTAATCGGGATACTAGAAAAAGTAATGTAAATATCTTCTGCGATGAGAACATTGTCTTTTTAGTATTAACAACTAAGATCGTAGGTTATTTTACAAATCCTTTAAAATACGTCGACCCTGTCTTATTCGTAAAAAAATTTCATTACTATTTCTAGGAACTAGTATTGCCTTCAAATTATCAACGCTGATAACTACGGTCAAGGTAAATTATTTGAATTAGTGTCGTCCTTGATTTGTTAATTGACACTTATCATTAGAACTGTGTAGTAAAAACTTATGAGAATACTAAAACGGAGAAATGTAGGTACTATAAATTCTTATTATAAAACTTGCAGTTTGAGCCATAAATTTATTAACAAGTTAGTGCTATATTTTAGGATTTAATGTGATAACAAATCGTCTTTCGGAAGACTTTATTATGTATCGGAAGTATTAGATACTTGAGAATCACGGTTAATTGTAATAATATGATTTACTGTTAAGCAAAAAAATCGCGCATACACTGTACTATCTACGACCGGCGACTTTACTTGTGTTTAATTTTTAATGTATTGAATCAATATCTTGAATTAACAAATAAGAAAGTTTATTTAAAGTCTGCAAAAGGCATGACTATTTCGTAGTGAATCAAACATATGTCTGAGTTGTACGTCATAGTACGTTAATGTCATAGGCGTTCACAGGAAGCCATTTTTGGTAACGTTCGCCCACAGTGCCTCTAGCCCTCCACGATAATAAATGGTCCACTCCGTCTGTTGTTACATTCACATTTTGCATACTTTTTACCTATATTTTTTCACTGCTAAAAATTATAGGGCAATAAGGCTGGTTAATCTTTATTAAATTTAGTTTCTTGGACACGGACAACTTGGTAACAACAGTCTTTCCACCGGGTACCCTGCCTACCCCATTCATTGTGATTGATTCTTTCAAATAATGGATACACTTCCATTCTTCTTCTCACTTTACAGCTTCACCGGACTACTAAGGCGATGCACTCGCCTAAATAGTTCGGTGAAGCTGTTAAGACCTTGCTGGGTCAATAGCGTAGTCAGATCGAAAAAAAAACCTGTTTTCCAAGCAAGACATGAGTGAGTTCATAGATAATATGCATTGATGTATAAAAATCTAAGATGCACAATCTATACATATAATAAAAATGAAGTGTCTGTATGTAACAGCGAAATAAATTTTTTTCACTGATTGGGTATGAACATATACAGGCTACTGATAACAAAAATGCAATTTTTAAAATTTTTGTCAGTCTGTCTGTCTGTCTGTCTGTTTGTTCCGGGTAATCTCCGAAATGGCTAGGCCGATTTTGACAGAAATTTCACTAGCAGATAGCTGAAATTACTGCGGGTGACACAGGCTACTCTAAATGAGACTAAGTGTTAACCGCGGCTTCGTCTGCAATGCTATCTCCAAAACGGATGGACCGATTTTCACAAAAATTTCACCAACAGATAACGGATACCATAACAAGTAATTTAGTATATTTTAATTTAGACTAGATGTTAACTGTGGATTCTCCCGTAGTACTATCTCTAAAACAGTTAAACTGATCTTCAAGAAACTTTCATTGGCAGATAGCTAACTTTATTAAAAGTCATTCAAGTTATTTTAATTTAGACTAGCTCTTCACTGTGGCTTCGCCCGCATTACTATCTCCAAAACGAATAGACAGGTCTTCACGAAACTTCCATTGGCAGATAGCTGATTTCATGAAAAGTAATTCAAGCAATTTTCGTATATACTAGCTGTTCACAGTGGTTTCGCCCGCAGTATTATTTCCAAAACGATTAAAAAGATCTTCACGAGATATTCAGTGACTAATAACTGACCTTATAAAAAATCATTTAGCCAATTTTAGTTTATACTAGCTATTAACCGTGGCTTCGCCCGCAGTGCTATCTCCGTAACGGTTAGACCAATTTTTACGAGACTTTTTCTGGCAGATAGCTAACTTTATAAAAGTATTTTAGGTGATTTTTGTTTATAATAGCTGTTAACCGTGTTTTCACCCACAAAACTTTCTCCAAAACTATTAGACAGGTGTTGACGGGACTTTCATTGGTAGACAGCGAACCTTATAAATAGTAATTATTAGTAGGTTATTCTGTTTTAGACTAGCTGTTACCCACGACTTCGTCCGTATAAAATTTAGCGTTTATATCTTGATTTATATATATGCAAGATTCAAGACGTCACCACATTCACAGTTTACAATTTAATTATAATAATTATTTTTAGTAATTTTGAAGATAGCAGAGGTATTTCTAATAAGATATTATTAGGTACCTACCATAAACTTATTGACAATATTGGTACATTATAACATTATCTATTTTTAAGTCATTCTTTCATTAGTTCTTTGTACAGTGTAAGTGAGCACTGTGGTTGTTATATGGTTGGTTAATATTCTAAATATTATGGCTATGATAATCCTCATTAATTACACTGTTAGTATCTATATATCTAATGTACACGTTACATGTTACTGTCAGTAGCGTGTGTGTCGAACTTACAATAGTTTTTAAAGAACGTTTCTATAATTGTACACAGTTTCATAATTTAATAATTATTTTATACAATTTTAAAAAAACACGTGCGGATCTGCGGGTACAGCTAGTCTCGAATAAAAGTAACGTTAGAAACCGTCCCCAAAAACTCATCGATATACTCAATTAGTTATAGGTATACTATAAACTTGTTTTTCCAAATTCAGCCTTACGCGAAATCTTTAAAGTTGTTTTTATAAAGCAGTGTACAAAAAAAACCAAAGATGCGAGTGACCAGAGACTATTTGAAATGAGCGCACAATTCTCAAATGTGCGCTCATTTTATGCGGACGGTTTTGAGACGATGGTTTTGCATCTTGGGTTTTTATATAACAAAGATAATATGAATTATATTTCAACTCAACTATAGAGCCCGATAAAATATTGTAGTCGTAATTACGTGTCATCTATATCATTAGAGCATCACCGACGAAGAAGTTGAGGAGTAACAGGTTAGCATAGTACGGGCATATCATGAGGACATACAATCGCCATTTAACTAGAAAAGTGTTAAGTATGAAGGTGGTAATTGTGTGAAAAATGATATAAGTATAAAAGATGCGAATACAGAGATGCATCTGACAGAGAAGAATGAAAGAGAAAATGATGTACCAACACTACTTAGGTAAGATAAGGGCAAGCAAATGATAAGCATATTACCGCAGATTAAGTGTCAGTACCTGGGCGACCGAGCCTAGCTCGGTTCTTTAAAAACATTATTAAATTAAAATAAACTGTTAGGTTTGCTTCATAAAATTAACATGTTTTCACAAAAAATATATATATAAGTATATATTTTCTGCTGTCACTCGGATTCCAACTGGGTTTACATAGATTTTCGAAGCAAATGATTTCTATCTGAGCTATTTTTGTTTTGACAGCGCCTGCGAAATTTACCTTTCTATTCTAGTTATATTCTTTCATTGCCTGAAAACTCAGTTAAAAAGTTTTCCATGAATAAATTCTAGCTAGATCGATTTATCGTCCCCGAAACTACCTACATACTAAGTTTCACGGAAATAGACGACGCCGTTTCCGAGATCCTGAATATATATAAATTTATAAATATACAAGAATTACTCAAGAAATTAAGATTAAGATTAATAAGAGATTAAGAATTAATTAAGAAAGGTATTAGACTGATAGATTAGATATCACTTGAACATTGAAATCAATGGATGTCAAAGTTAGAGAGGTCATAATTTAAACACTACGCTACTGAGAAATGTCACTTCTTTTTTACTTTCACATGTTACTTTTTTATGTGGTTGCATAAGCTGATCCAAACTTGATAAAATAAGTAACACATGTTAATAGATTACATTGAATAGTCTGATTTTTGACCACGTTGATCTATGAACCTGCAAAAGCTCTTTTTATGAGGAGACCTTTACTGGCAGAAAACTTTTTAATTTGATCTTTATGCCATATATAAATAAGGGAAAGTTATTACTTGATATTTCAAGCAGAGATAGCAGATAGCGTAGATATATATATATATATATATACCGAAGAGGTGGATCACCTGATGTTAAGTGATCACCACCGTCCATAGACACTAGTAACACCAGGGGAGTCGAGAGGATGAGGATAGGTGGGCCTCTGGCACTCTCACTGACCAAACGAAACGCAACAATGCAAGCACTGTTACTTTAAGTTGGTTTTCTAAGAGAGGGTCGTACTAATCTGGACGAGCCGACCCATTCATGCTGAAGCCAGTAATAGCTTCAGCGTGGCTCTACCACCTACAAATGTACTAAATATTTACTTAACAATCAACCACTTCATTCACTAGACCGTGTGATGAAGAATTCAACGTCTAATAACTGTTGTTCAAACTCATTGTGAATTGTTGTCAATGATTTGAACTTGGCCTTGAGATGGTGATTATTCGATTTTGTAGTTTATATTTTAGCAGCTAATAGGTTCTGCCCGCGTTTGTTATTGTTTATTGGATTATTGTATGTAATCGTAAGTATAAATACAACAATATACAAGTAGTGGATACATTTAGATTTCTGTTTTAGTTTTACTAGTGAGATATTTGGTCTTTGTCTCCGAAAATCACAATAGTTTAATTTTAAATGCTGTTCCCATAATTTTAAAAACGTAATTTTCATACAAAACGGCAATTTCATAGGTAAAGACCTGATATTAAAAACATGTCTGAAAGAGAAGTTCGAGTAACTAATTCATAACAGAGTGAATTGCTTGTTTGCAACGTGTGTCAATTAACATATAATTCAGCTTCCAGTCTGAGTTGCGTTTGATTGATTACGGACACGGTTTTATCTGTTAAGTTTATTTCAGTGTCGACGTCTCACCTTCGAATCTACAAGTCAAACAGAAATACATTATACGCCATTTGTATAAACTTAGCGCTCGTATTTTCACTATAATGTAACTGCTAATGCGTTTCATAATCGCTTTCTAGAATCTACGATAGTATATGTAACACATGTGTAAATTTTTTAAATTTCTTATTACATGTATTTTTTTAAGTAATGTAGGCGGTAGAGCCACGGTGAAACTATTACTGGTTTCAGCACGAATGGGTCGGCTCGCCCGGGGTAGTACCACCCTCTCACAGCAAAACCGACGTGAAATAACAGTGCTTGCATTGTTGCGTTTCGTTCGGTCAGTGAGAGCGCCAGAGGAGCACCTCCCCTCCCCGACCGTCTACTTCCCACCCCTACCCTTCCCCCAACCTCAGGCTGGTAATGGACGACTCCCCTGTTGTTGCTCGTGTCTATGAACAGTGATCACTTAACATCAGATGATCCGCCTGTTCGTTTGTCTCCTATGATATAAAAAAAACAAAGGAAATGACTAAAAATTGTATATTTAGATAGTATAACATATGTTGTAATTAATTGATATGCTAATTACATTGATAGCAATAGCCTTACTGTTTAACCAGGAAGTCGTTGGTTCGGTTCTCGCCCTGAAAGGAACATTTCCTTCGTGAGCATATTTGTTGCTTCTGGTAACTTTTTTTTATTTTAATTAACCGATGTATATTATCGAATTAACTACCAATGAAATAATGCATCTCTTATTCAAGTAAACGCTGCTTTGTTTCTGTGAAAGACATTTCAGTATCGGAACTGCAATTTCCGATCTAATCTACTACAGACATATTCATTCATTCTTCATTATCAGTGCTCAAATGATAGAGGTCTACCTTTCTTGGCAAATTATGACAATAGCTTCATTTAATACAAGGTTTCCGAGATACTACAATTTTGTGCCGTAAAGAAGTGGGGCAAGCGTACTTATGTCTTTTCCTTGCAGTCAAAATAACGGGTATCAGCTATATAGTAATAATATATTTCAAGTGTGTATGTAAGATATCAATTGTTAGAATTGTATAAATAATGTATACTTAGAAATGTATCGTTTATTGGTTCCTAAGCAATACTAGTATTGTGTAGACCAGTGTTTCCCAAAATTTTTAAGCTATACCCACCTTAACACTTTCATCACTATGAAAATGACAAAATTACTATGAAATTGTTATCAAAACATCGTAAGTAAAATTCCAAAATATATATTGAAAAACTTACTTGACGACTCTAATTATCCAGTTGATGTTTTGGTAACGTCAAATGAAATTATACCTAAGAATTATTTACATCTTTTCTTTTTGGAATCTGCCTTTTTTATTAAATTTGTCACCGATGTCTAGTATTGCATTTAAATAACCCAAAGCTAAAGGGTTAAAGTCGTGTCGAGTTCATTTTTAAATTGCCCCCTTTAACTATCAAATTACCCCTGTGTGGGGCGTGTGACCCACGTTCCGAAACACTGGTGTAGACTAAAGGAGTATGTTTTATAAAGTATACGTGTCAATAGTACAAAATACACGCTCTCCCAAAAGTATCTTTGTTGAAACAAAATTAACTGCGTCTCCAATTTGAGTACGTCAAACAACGACTCATGTTTTTATTCCCTGTGTTAAACAGATAGGTTCTAATTTTCAGTACAAAGAATTATTTTCCCTAAAATTTGAATACATACAAGAATTTGCATAGTTACTCTGAAGAGCGGGAACACGGACTGTTTCGATTATTCTTTGTAGCTTCATTTTATAAACAAAGATAGGTAGTTGATATTATTTTTATTCTATAAACTTTTGAAAGACTTGTAACTCATTTTTTATTCATTTATCTCTGGCGGTATACGAAATACAAACCCTGAGCTAATATTATTGTTATTATTATTCATGAATTTATAAAGAAGTCTTCGGAAAATTGGGGTATCCTTATGACTAAAATTCTCTAAAATATTCTTATATTCCTTGTAAGTGGTAACAGCCATGCTGAAGCTATAACTGGTTTCAACATGCATGGGTCGACTCGCCCGGGATAGTACCACTCTGTCACAGAAAACCGACGTGAAGTAACAGTGCTTGCATTGTTGCGCTTTGTTCGGTCAGTGAGAGCGCCGGAGACCCACCACCCTCGCCCTTTCTTCTCCCCCTAAGCATCTTCCCGCCATTCTCCCCAAATACAGGTCGGCAACGCAATTGCGACACCCGTGGTATTGCTAGTGTTTATGGACGGCGGTGATCACTTAACATCAGGTGACTCGCCTATTCGTTTGCCTCCTATGATATAAAAAATCTAGTTATACTGATTTATAGCCTATCTTTTGTTCGCGACTTTGCTCGTATTATTGTATTTATGACCCATCTCTTGGGAACATTACCTTTTACTGGATGAATGTTACACTATGTCCTTTTTTGTACATCTAAAACGTGTATGCAAAAATTAATGATGATCGAAATTAATAATAGATTGCATGATTATAGTTATATCTGACTCTTTAATGCTCTTTTATAATATATTTTTTGATCGAAATATGTCTAAATTAGACTTTGGATGATTTTATTATTTGTAACCTTTAGGTAACGATTCTATTCTTTACTCTTGGAGATCAATCAAGATTTCTAATATTAGTAATAGGGTGGTCTTATACAAACTTAAGTTATATTTCTATGTTATTGAATCTAAGTTTTTATAAAATTATGAACAACTAGCAACCGTCCTCGACTTCGTTTGCATTTACACTTTTGTAAATGATTACACGGTATATTATCTTCTTATAATCAATGGTTTGTACAGATCTTTGACATGGCAGATTTTTTCAAATATACTAGCCACTTATCGTTATGTTTTTATTATTTAAACACATTATGGATGTCTATATGTTATGTGTTATCCTGATATGCAGTCTTTATTACTGGAAAGTTCTTTAAAATCCGTTTAGCAATTTTTGTGAAGCACTCACAACATCCATCAACATCCGTTATTCCTCACATTCTTAATCATTTATAACATAAATAGGACATTAGTATATAAATTCGACAATATATTTTCTTAAATTTTCGATATTATTGAAGTTTTTATAGGTTCGACTCGTCGAATGTATCGATAAATTAACCGTTTCTTTTTCTTTATTGGTAACACTAAAACTAGTCAACAAATCTATACTAATATTATAAAGAGGTAAAGTTTGTGACGTTGTGATGTTGTGACGTTGTAGGGGGTAATCTTAGGAACTACTGGTCCGATTTGAGTTATTCTGTCAGTGTTATATAGCTCATTCATGGAGAATGGTTATAGGCTACATATCATCACGCTAAGACCAATAGGAGCGAAGCACAGATGAAAAATGTTTCAAAGTCGGGATGTTTTTTCCTTTTGACAACTGCTGCGTGTTAGTGTATTCCACGCGAACGAAGTCGCGGGCAGAGGCTAGTACTGAATAAAATTAAGACAAAATCAAAGGATATATACAGGCGAAAAAGGTCTTGATGTGAACTTCATTTTCACCTATTTCAATTAAAATAAAATTCTGAATATCTACGTCTTTCGCTAGTACGCTGAAGATCTAATGAAGCCTTCACAGCGATCTCGAACTCTACATTCAGAACCGCTGACGCCATAGATAAAACAAGTATAATGTAGTCACTATGTTGTCAGTACAACAACATAAAATATCTCTCATGAAACAAATAATAAAACATGACAGGCATAAACAAATATGCAAACATACGAGATGGACACAGAACAGTAATATAATGATTGTATTAACGACCCAAACGTGTCGTGTATGATGCTCTGTTAATGAGTTTTTCTGTCTTCGAAATTGTTGCAGTAATTTTAAGATAAACATTGTTTAAGTATCCGTTTCCAATGGCAGTTTCTATCGCAACGCGATTCGTCAAGCTACGAGATTACAGATATTATTTAAAAAACCGTTTACCTGATGAATTTATTTACACTAAACTTTTACAAAGTCTGTTTTCCTTCTGCCATCTCACTTAATGTCAATTTATAATAATAGCAATATTTATTTATACACACAGTAAAGCATATATTTAAATTGCTATGTTATCCATCTTATCACGTTCAAATTTAATCGGGGAGTCTTTGTAGGGTACTTAATCTGTCATGCAGTTTTTTTTATATTTTATTTATAAACTTGTACTATTCGATCCTACATTATGTAATATTCATGGCATTTTGTATAATATAGTTTGGTAATTGTGCAATTAAACGGAATACAAATAATGATACGGAATATGTATGAAGGTGGTAAAGTCACGCTGAAACTATTACCGGTTTCACTATAAATGGGTCGGCTCGGAATACCGACGTGAAGTAACAGTGCGTGCATTGTTGCGTTTCGTTCGGTCAGTGAGAGTACCAGATGCCCATTCCCTTCAAACATAGGCTGGCAACGCATTTACGACTCCCCTGGTCTTGCTAATGTCCATGGACGACGGTGATAAATTCAGATGATCCATCTGTTCTTTTGCCTATCATAATACAAAAAAATGCAGCTTTTACTACTCTAATACACGAACAAACTATACTCTAACTGTAAAATACGAAATGTATCTTATAATGACAATAACAATATTAAATAAAGAGAATTGATTGTCAAAGTACGAGAATCAATTAATGTAAACAATTTTGATGAATTTTTTCGAAATGTCTACGCTGTTGACCCAGCAAGGTCATAACAGCTTCACCGCACTAAACAATTATTCAATTTTGATGAATAATTAACGCTTAACATACGATATTAGGTTACAATGTTGTAGTCCGATGAAGCTGTTAAGACCTTGCTAGGTCAATAGCGTAATCAATTCAAGAAAAAGAACAAAAAGAGTTGTTGTCCGGTGAAGTTGTGAAGGCCGAGACCATAGGTTTTTTTTTTCAATTTTGTTGGTTTCGCGCAGAGATCATTTGGAAAATTGGCAATATAAGGAAAAAGAAGGGTGATCGAAGATTAATATAGTTTACTACTCACTCTCTTGACGTGTTGCATGGGCATAATATACAAGTCACCAAGATTCGTCACTCATGATTTACGAGTAGATACATGTCGGAGAGTCAGGGTTTTTTTATATCAGAGGGGATAAACGAACAAGTGGGTCACCTGATGTTAAATGATCACCGACGTCCATAGACACTAACAACACCAGGTAAGTCGCGAATGCGTTGCCAGCCTGTGTTTGGAATGGGGGATTGGGGAGGGAGAGGAGGGGAAGTGGTCCTTCGACGCTTATAATGGAACAATGCAACAAGCACTGTTACTTCACATCGGTTTTCTGTGAAATGGTGGCACTACCCCGGGCGAGCCCACCCAATGCTGCAAACCGGTTAAATAGTTTCAAAGTCCGTTAAATGTCTTAAGATTCGCAATCACATGCTTGACAAAATTATCGAACGATTTGATAACAGACTTCTTTTCCATCAAACCCAAAAGGTCGATGGACATTTACGAGTATTATCACAAAGTATTATGTTCCCCTGGTCTCTTCATGTTAAATCGGGAGCATTCTTGATACAAATGTACAAAGTTTTGCACAAATGTGTTATTGTTTTGTGTTAAAACAAAAGGCTTGATACGTAATGTTAGGAAACATTATAAAATACATTATCGTTGCATTTTTACACAATGTAATTTGTCTGACGCACAAGAAAATAAATATGAGACTCCCATTAAAGCAGTGACCTTCTCCGAGTATAAAGCAAAAAGAAATGTTCAGCAATTATACAGCCAAAAATATCTCATGTTTGTAAACGCAGGCCGGCGTTTTAGTCTTCCATTGCGTACGCTTGGAGGTCAAGCGTTTTAATAACATATAGTATTAGATCTTAGTTACCAATTAAAATCTTAATTGACGTATCTATACCAAGTATAACCACATATGTATGTTGTATATCACTAATACCTAAGTATTTGTAAGGTATGATATTATGCTTTAGATATTTTTCTTGCAATCTGTAGTTATCAGAGTTAGGTCCTCTTTAATATACTATGTCGTATGACAAACCATCCATTGTAATTATAACTTTTCTAATTAGAGACCCCAAACCACAAACGTCTCACAAAACTCTCAGAATTATAAGATTTTAACAAAAATTAAAGCTAACTTCATAGAAGCTACTCTAAAAGTGCATAGTTAGGTACTTACTTAGACTAGAAATCCCATAAACTTATAATACTAATATCTCTTATTAGATTTTGACGATTTTCTTGACGTATTGTCTAAAGCGAAACCAATGCTAAACATTAAAATGAGAAACCAAAATATCTCGTTTACGGTATGAAAAGTATTATCCAAATTGATTTTTTTTTTCGAACTGACTATGCTATTGGCCTTGCAAGGACTTTCAGCTTCACCGGACTAACCTAAATTGATTTATAAATTACTAAGATATGAAGTAACAAACACTATAAAAATACAACCAAAATGAGGACCTCCTCCGTTTTGAGGTCGGTTAAAAACCTTTCCAAGTATATGGATATATACAGATATATACAGAACAACAATTAAATTCAAATTAAGTATAATAAATTGACTGATTTACCTTTATAATTAAAATGTAAATACCGAATGTATGTAAGCTCGTCACTACAGAACGCCTTCACCTATATCGTTAATTCTTTTTGTTATTTTGTAATGGTCTAGACAAACTTTCTATGAAATAAAACTACAAATTTCCTATTTTATCAATTCAATATTACGAACACACTAATAAACAACATAAGTTGCTTTTCTTGTTTGTTTACACGTATAAATTACGTTACCGTAATTATTATACATTACACAACGGATTTTAAGACAATTTTCATCATGAAGGTTTATATCACTACATATAATAAAACAAAGTCCTTTGTCACGTCTGTCTGTCTGACTATTCACGATAAACTTAAAAAGTACTGAACGGATCTTAATGCCATTTTTCACCAACAGAAAAAGTAATTCACGAGAAAGATGGTATATATGTAATTTGTCAACTTTTTTTATATCAGGGCGGGTCCGCCTGGCTCGCTAGTAGTTAGTACGTATATAATGATTTATATAGAATATTCAAAAGTCCATGCATTATAATCTATAATTCTATACTTACTACATCTATACTCATATTATAAAGAGGTAGAGTTTGTGAGTTTGTGACATTGTAGAGGGTAATCTCAGAAACTACAGCTTGGATTTGAATGAATGAATTTGAATTGAAATGAATCTTTCAATGTTATAAGGCTAATTTCTCGAGAAAAGTTATAGGCTACATATCAATAGAATATAGTTTGTGTTTAGACACTGAAAAAAGTTACTTAAAAAATTGATTGTAGATTAAAATTGCCCTCTACATTGTATATTTTGAATGATAAAACGTAACAAAAAAATGTATAACAAAAACGTATGACAAATTTTATGTAGATGACTTAGATAAACTGGAGTTGTTAAAATACTAAAATTGGGTCTACAACATTGAGACACTATGAGGCTACAAAATTCTCTCATGTGAAACCGGGGTGAGTCGCTAGTGCAACACGAGTTAATGCGTAATTCATGTAAATGTAAGACCTCATATATCTCAATAAGAAAATATGAAAATGATTCACATTAATTATTCCAGTATGCGAAGCGAAACAAACACGTCTGAATAATATTCAGTTTTGCATTTGGTTGTCAATTTTAAGCATTGTAGTCTTACAATGTTCGAACAAAAACAATCCTATCGGTGCTATTACAAAAAAGTTAAATACGTGTTGAATACTTGCTTTAAAAAGGTTACGTTTTAAATGCATAGCGCTCGCTGAATGTTGGCCATCTTACTCTTTTGTCTCGCTTTTATTAGGTTTTGGTAGATTTCCAAAAAAAGGATAACGCGAACATTCCCTATCATATCCTATATAGTTTAGAGGATTTTTTCCGACACAAAATACATATAGGAATTGTTGAGGCACGCATGCTTGGTACACATGCATGTTTCAATAACTCGTATACGTATATCTAGATAGCTTAGCTTAGGTTAGCTCAGATAGGTCGCGGTTTTTGCACAAGACAGGCGACACCCAAGCCAAGGTGTGCCGTGCACCTTTGAGTTAATCGCCCAAACATCCCAAATCGGCTGAGTGCCTTCAGCGCTCGCCTCAATAGTTCGGTGAAGCTGTAAAGACTTTTCCAGGTCAACAGCGTTCTCATTTCGAAAAAAAAAGTAACACGAACTTGTCTCGGGTGAGCGCGGTGCATTTAGTACGAAACCTTCTTAGAGCAAGTATTTAATACATATTTAACTTTTTTGTAGTAACACCGTATATGTTTATAATTAATCTTGAACGTACTAAAAAAATACTTTCATCGCATAATAAAGATTTATTGCTTTATTAAAATCTTGAGATAAATATAAATGTTAACCTTGAACAAAATATAAGAATATTTGTACCAAAAATTTTATAAATCATTAGAGGCGATAATTAAGGGCTTTCACAGAGTGAACTGTAAATATTACAACAGTTTATTATCATATTATAAATTAAAAATGATTAATCGTTATTAATTTAGGAATTTTGTATAATTACTCCAAGCCTTGTGCTTGAAACCCTTTTTTTCGAAAATACACGAGATATTTATGCTCCGGGTATATAAGAAGCTTAATATTATAACATTGAACTACTGTGAAAAGGTCTTTAGCTCAGTTATAGAGCTCTGACACGCTGGGATTATTATTGTATTACTATTTGAGAACACGTATGAAATATATATTCATCGCAGGTAACGTTTTAATATACATTCAATGAAAAGGGGAGGGAAAGAAATGGGAGAAGTGGGAGGTGGGTCACTGGCGCTCTCACTGACCGAACGAAATGCAACAATACAAGCACTGTTATTTCACGTCGGTTTTCTGTGAGAAGGTGGTGCTACCCCGGGCAAGCCGACCCATTCATGTTGAAACTAATAATAGCTTCAACGTGGCTCTACCACCTACATAAATCCAGTTAAACTGTATGATGTATATAGATTTTTTCTGTAATACGTATCGAAATCAGTTGAAGAAGATACAATAAACAGAAAATTCTACGCGAAAGAAACTGTTGAGCATTGAATAAAGTGTTAGAAGTAGTTTATCTGACAGTGTCATCTGAGGAGACTCAGAAATGATGTTTCCGCTCGACTAACGCCGCCCGCCGCGACACGACGCCACCGCACCGCCACGTCACAGCTCACAGTTCACATTGATGGCCGACTCGATAATCAACAGACGACTGATTCAGATTCCATACATATATATCGAATTATATACTTATAACAATTATTAACTTACTCTATATTGTATAAAATACGTTGTGTTTCTTAAATCTACAAACCGGCCGAACTTTCTTGTTATAAATTCGAGTGTCAATGCTTTTGTTATGCTTTGACGCCTAACTAATCGGCTAATTATCATGAACTTTTGCACTCTTACACGACTTCAAGAGTACAAGAAGGAAATAGAGTACATTTTATGCAAAAAAAAAGTACAATTTCCTAGAAAAAAGGCAGAACTTACATTAACGACGTGAAACCACGGACAAAAGCTAATCAGATTTATAAACTGATGATTTTTATTAATTGCATAATAAACACTGAAGTACTAGATAAAGAACATATTTTCAAAAATGAATTTATAACAAGACAATTATCTGAGACTAATATGAGATAACACTTTATTATTACCATCAGCTTTTTTGTCCACTACTTAAAGGTAAACTAGACTAGTAACATCTAGAACGTTCTAGTTACATTTAATTTTAGATATTTGTTCCAGCCCTCCACATAATTTCATCATTATCATTTAGTTCAATCACAGTACATAATCTCGTGATAATAGTTAGCTATGTCTAGCGAAAGTATGAATAGGCATTCTGCTATGAAAAAATCTTTAATATGTTTATGATAATCATTATATAAAATGTATAAATATTATCCAACTATATAATCCACTCTATAATGGCCTTTTCATAATAAAACACGTTGAAATAGTGCTCTGACAAATCCATAATGTACTTAGGACGTAGCACCATTAAGCTTAAAATGTAGGTAATTGATTATACTGAGTCTAAATCATTGGTTGACCAATTTATTATTTCCATGTAATATTATTAAACAAGGTGTTTTAACCTCAATACAATATAAAATATATCATACAAATATATCCCTATAAGGAAATCCAATAATTGGACGGATGTGCGTAAAACGTGTAAATATGAATAAATAAATACACTGGATATATTATTTTTATATTACCTCTTTAGTTCTTTTTTGTTAAACTATTTTATTATAAATCTCTAGACACCTATTATGTCAGAGATGGGCGTAAGCGATTACTCTTGTAATCAGATTTTAATCTGATTGAGAGTAGATATGATTATATTAATCTGGATTACATTTAATCATGATTATTGTGTAATCATTAATGATGATTAAAGTAATCAGTAATCAAGATTATATGATTATTTGAATTGTATATTTTGTTAGTAGTTAATACCGCTAACCGTACTGTACCGCTACCGTACTCGCTTATGATTAATTTCAATCATACCTGAAATTCTAAAATTCATTGATTGTGATGATTATTCTTTTATAATAGGGATAAATTTAAATTGGCGGCAAAGATTGAAATCCAATAAAATTTGATTTACACTATAAAACTATGTCTTATTTTTACATTAATATTCTGATATTAATCAAAAAAAGTAATCAAGACTATGATTACAGATTAATAGTCATTAATCTCTTGTATGTTTACTTTAGTTAATCTGTAATTGAAGATTACAAAATGTTATCGTAATCTTTAATCATTATGCAGTTTGCCAAACACTGATAATTTTTCATAATGTTAGCTCGAGCTTTTCGTAACAACTTGGTTGCGTTCAGACTTCACGCTTCTTACGTTCACTAATTTACAATAGGTACTTGTATACAATGTATCGATCTTCTATAATTGAAACTTAATAATAAAAAAAACTATAATTTACTAAAATATGATCGCTTTTTGACTACTGAACAAGCATTACTAATCAATAAAAAATATTTCATTACATACTCTTAAATTCAAATAACACATACAATCAACAGTAAATGGTATAAATAGATTGTTTTTAAAGACGACAATGAATTAACTATCCTTGAATGCAAACAATAATCAGTTGCAACTAAATAGAAAACAAATCACAAATAGATATAACGTAATCCAAGAATAGTCTCATACACCTCCATTAATAAAATCAACAAACTAGCAATGTTCTTCAAAAGCTATTGTAGCCTATTGAGTGAACAATGCTACGGCCGCCGCACTGCACAGAATAATGACTATACAATACATGCATTTATCAATACAATACAGCGGGCGCACGTCCAGGAAACGTTTGTATTGGAAGGAGACCCGACCGGTTCGAACTGAGAACAAATCTTTGCTTCAATGTCAAGGGTTCGAACGATTACCGGTGCAATTGGCACGTAGGTTCACCTGATAGATTCTACATTGAACTCAAAATAACCGGTGTAGACAGGTTTAAATTACTACACCGATATTCTAATCTCCGGCTTTACACATATCTTACTGTTACATAACTTTTTTGAAAGAATATTTATTTTTAAACACATTAAATTATTAATCTATATATATAACTAAAGTACACTTCCTTTGAGTCTCAATCGCGTCAAAACTATTGAACGTTTGTTTTTTTCTCGAAATGACTACGCTATTGGCCTAGCAAGGCCTTAATAGCTTCACCGGACAACTAAAGCGAGCGCTTAAGGCACTCGGCTAATTTTATTTTGACAACTGGCTCAAGGATGCGCAGCACACCTCGGCTTGGCTGTTGCCTGTTGCATGCAAAATCGCGACCTATCTTAGCTAACCTAGCTAACTATTCATATATGTATGAGTTTTAGAAACGTATATGTGTACCAAGCATACACGCCTCAACAACTCCTCCGTATATTTATTATCGGAAAATTGAGAGTTTTTTAGTTCGATAAGGGAAAAAAAAGTAAACCCTTCCACTTTCATGTGTAAGCGTGTAGCGAGCACGTGTGCGGGGTGATCGTGTAGTGTTGTAGCGGTGATGTATATTTGTGTGTCACCGTATCGCGCAAGTAACGCACTCAATGGCTCCCTACCGAGGGATCGAACCTAGGCTTGAACCGCTACCGTGGGAGGCCTAATCGGGGGTGGCTATGAATGTTAACCAACTAGAAACAAATATAGTAGTAGTGAAACTATAGTCGAATAAGAAGTGAAACACACGTTTTTACCCAACTACACGAGAGGACAATAATATCTTTAAATTCTATTTTTTATGCGAAACATCTATAGACGAGGGTAAACCTGATTGCTGGCGTGACGATACCGTAGCTACAGAGGCCGCAGTGTGTGTGTGAGACGTGGCGACGCGATGTCATGCGCAAACGACTGTGCGTAATCTCTCTTGCCGCACTGAGTACGCATACCTATAGGTATATAGTATAATTTATACTTAACTTACTTTATACCTATAGTATAATTTGAGAATTCAAGAATTTGAGATTCGTTCGATTCGAAAAATTTCGATGTTTCACATCTGCCAGGCGTCTCGTGACGCCTCATTTTTTTTTGGTCACACTCTGTCTCATAAACGGTTTTATGGATTTTGACATATAAGATCACCATATATTTCCTCTGGGTTATATGTGTGATATAGAATTTGGAATATTTAAACATGTCTTCTTTGAATATAAAGAGAAGGAATGATTTTAAGATATTTTACTTAACAATTCTCAGCTAAATCATTACCATATCTAAAAGAAGGTACTTTCGACGTTTGTGAGATTTTTTAAAAATTAACAGTTCTCGTCTTGAAGTATACATATTTCTCGCGTCGTATAACAAAATCGCAAACATAGAATTAAAAAAAAAAAACATAGGCAATAGTTTGTATCAGCGATACACAAATTAAAAACATACTTATATTTCATTTGCAAATAAATTTCAAATATATATAAGTAAAGGCGATAGTATAATAACAAATGTAAATTGAGAAATAGCTTATCGATATTGTTTCCTATGGCGATCACATCGGCGCGAACTGTATTTTGTAAACATACCTGAGCGATATGCGACTACAATAGCCTATTAATAAAATACCAATGAATTCCAACCACAATACTCCTTTTTATGACGTTTATATTAGCTTTTGTTACTTTTTAAATCTGTCTATCTATAAATATTATAAGACATAGTTGCTTTTCGTGTCTGTCTGTGTATTATCTTATTTCTAACTAGCCATGCACGCGAATGCGTTCGCGTGATATAGTTATTTTGGGCTAACGCTAACAAACAGCGGAAGCTCTTAAGAGGAAAAAACCCCGATTTTTAAACATTTTTCATCAATGCTCCACTCCTATTGGCCTTAGCGTGATGATATATAGCCTATAACCATCCCCGATAAATGAGCTATATAATATTGAAAAATCTTTTCAAATCGGATCAGTAGTTCCTGAGATTATCCCCTACAACGTCACAACATCACAACGTCACAAACTCACAAACTTTACCTCTTTATAATATTAGTATAGATTATAATATTAGTAACATAAGTAATCTATTTTAATTTCTCAGTACTTCTGCCAATACTATTATAATTTTCACGTACACTAATGGCACTCCGCGGACCCAAGGTGCGTGTACCACAGGTTGGAAATCGATGATTTAGATGTCTTACGGATGATTTATATGTCCAAGTAATGTTTATTATATTTACATAAAGTGGAGAAAAGTCGATGTATTATAAAGTAGTCGGAAAATGGAGCTTTCAAGTATAAGCGGGCAAAATTTTATCCTATTAAAAATCCGCAGTGGTATATGTCTATTACGTAAGTATAAGTCGTAATGATTATTTTTAGCTTTTACTAGTTATTAACAAATAAATAGTTGGCTTCTTACGAGGACAGTTTGGTCATGTTCGCTATTAATCCTTATCCAATTAAATATTTTAGTCAAAATTACCTTTCACAGCATAGTATTTCCAGTAACATCTTAGAAGATATCACTCATATGTTATATCAAAGCCTCAAAAAATAGACCTTAACGGTGCTATTACAAAAAAGTTAAATACGTCTTAAATACTTGCTTTAAAAAGGTTTCGTGCTAAATCCACCGCGCTCGCCCGAGGCAAGTTCGCGTTATCCTTTTTTCACAAGTCTAACTTAACCTAATCAAAGCGAGACAAATTAACAAGATGGCGAATATTCAGCGAGCGCGGTGCATTTATTTATTTATTTACATATGGATAAAGCAACAGTCGACAATCAAAGTAATAATAAAATAACAGTAATATAAAAAGTAAACTAAACTGAAGACCTAAAACGTTTTATCACATAGAAACCTAAAAAACCTAAAACCTAAAAAAAAAAATTTAAATAAACGTAAGCTTCCTAAAGCAAGTGTTCAATACGTATTTAACTTTTTTGTAATAATACCGATATTGCTTAAACGCTCAAGGTGTGACATGAACATCTGCACCCATTAATTACTAATTAGAAGAATCCATCGTTTGACTCATCACAATGAAAGATGCCAATTTTTTTTTAACAGAGATAGTTTATGCTATCCATTTTATTATGACCACTCGACACTAGATGGCGCTGCAGCACATCAACTTATGTATCATTCAGCCGATCGTTATGAAAATTGGCAAGTATGATATTTGAACACGGAAAATATATACACAATACTCATTTTGCTATAAACCAACTGTTTATTATGACAAATAATAATTAAGCACAGCAAATAATAACGAATACGTGCGGCGCCGCAACACAGTTCATCTACATAATATTCAAGGCATGATTATACAAAATTAACTTGCTTATTTCAATATTTACCTTTAAACTAGCTGCTCCTCCAGGCGTCACATGAGTCTAAAATGAACTACGACTATGTAATTAAATAAATAACAATTAAATAATTGATTGTCAATTCCACCTTCTTGGTAGGTGGTAGAGCCAGGCTGAAGCTATTACTGGCTTCTGTATGAATGAGTCGGCTCACCCGGGGTAGTACCACCCTCTCACAAAAAACCAACGTGAAGTAACAGTGCTTGCATTGTTGCGTTTCGTTCAATGAGTGAGAGCGCCAGAGGCCCACTTTTCCTCGGCTTCACCCTCTCCTCTTCACTTCCTCCACCCTTCATCTCCCAACACAGGCTGGCAACGCACTTGCGACTGCCCTGATGTTGCAGTGTCTATGGACGGTGGCAATCAATTAACATCAGGTGAACCACCTGTTCGTTTGCCTCCTATGATATAAAAAAAATCAATATTTTTGTTTCACTCAATAATTCGCTTATTTACATAGAGATTTTATAACCGAAATTTATCACTTTCTGTAGGATATTTCAAACACTTTCATTTATACAAACCTTATTCTGAGAAATAGTTCGAGCCGTTATGAGTTGATGCATTTCGTACATACATTCGGCAATTAATTTTTATTTACATGGATTATAATTTACCAAAAATGCTTATTAAGGTTTGTAAATACAATATGTAAAACCCTTAGTACCCAAAGTGGTTCAGGTGGGACCTTAGGGTCCACGGGAGACTCGACGCGACGGGGGTCAATGTTGGCGTGACCAAAAAATGGGGGTTCACAATTCCTACGTGAAAATTTACGTGCTTACGATAGTGAAGAACATAAATGTTGTATAATATTTATTTATTTTCAACACTCCGAATGTTGAGTTTTCTTAATGAATTAACTGAGAATTGATTGGGTACTTGTGCTGTAAATAGATGTAAAAAGTAAAGTTGGAATAAAAAACTTTTTTTATAGGCCAATTTTACCTTTTTAATATCCACTCACATCATAATCAATTAATGAAATGCCCAATCAATTCTCACTTTTCTTCCAAAAACTATTAACTCGTGATTGAAACTCAGTATAATCAACTCAATGTAAATCTCTATAGTTAGATTTAATCTTCGGAATATGGTAGAAATGTAGCAGCGGGGGGTCCACCGGAACCACCAAAATTTTGAACCAGATCTATTAGAAAAAAGTCTGGGTACCTTTGATCTAAACTATGTTGCATGATAATGACATATTGTACTTACATGCAATTCATCTGGTGTTATATGGTCGCTACGACCATAACTATACTGAAGTTCTAATTAACTTTACGCTGCTATCTCTGGAGACTGAGTTAGAAAGTCTCATATTCCAGTACGTGCGTACTTGAAACCACATTGATTCGAACTTTAGATTAAGTTTAACCTCTCGTGAAAATTGTTTTCAATGCTTAACTGTTTTCTTTTTATCTTTCTACGCTAGAGTTTGGCCATAGTCTCGCCTTATAAATAACTAGTCTTAGCCCGCGACTTCGTTCGCGTGGTATAGATACTTTTGGCAAACGTTAACACGCATCGGAAGCTCTCAAGAAGAAAAAACCCTGATTTTTAATCATTCTTCATTAGTGCTCCGCTCCTATGGGTCTTAGCGTGATGATATA
The DNA here is from genome assembly GCA_014332785.1 of Antheraea mylitta. Classification (NCBI taxonomy): domain Eukaryota; kingdom Metazoa; phylum Arthropoda; class Insecta; order Lepidoptera; family Saturniidae; genus Antheraea; species Antheraea mylitta. Next base: position 4,726,580 of record JACEII010000030.1, read on the forward strand.
TAGCCTATAACCATCCTCGATGAATGAGTTATATAATATTGAAAGTATTTTTCATATCGGATTACCCTCTACAACTTCACTAACTTAATCTCTTTATAATATTAGTACAGATGATGCGATGATGTCAGCAACAAGCTAAAGTTCTGACTGATTCTCAAAAGGCAGTTACCAAAACACATATATGGATGCATAGTAACAAAATTTTGAAACTACTAGTGATAGTTAGTTAGTTAGAAAAGACGGGTATTAAAAAATACCATCTTGTACTTTCATCATGTTTTACTTCAATTATTTAATTGGTCGATACTATATCCGAACACACTACTATTGAACAACCATTCCGTTAGCAACCCTCAAGATGCACATTTATTCATAAGCTGTATTTTAATATAATAATAATAAATAACCTTTTATTCAGATCTCTCACTAATCAAAATGAATTTAAACTTAAAACTAATGTCGGACTCTTAAGCTAATTAAACTGTGTAAACTAATGTATGCTACTTGGTATCTTCCCTAGATCTGTTTGCCAGTCAGCAAATGTCTCCTCCAACAAAATACTTTTAATATCTAAATCTAATAATTAAATTGGTAGATAATCGATTGAACTTTATAAGATTAAAATACTAGTATAAATATATTTTACCTCCTTATTTTATACAAACAGAGGTAATACTTTTATTGTTCCATATTACACTTCGCAATAAAGAAAATTAGTCGCGAAGTTTTGTAGGTACATAAAAACGTTTTTCGATATTAATTCTAACGTTAGTGTTTTATTATCCTCTAGAAAGGATATACAATTTCTTAGGATAAACTAGACGTCTACTATAAGTCCAATTGGATGTCTATTGATATTTTCTTTCTTATAATGCAGAATCTTGTATTCTCTCACAGTTTCTCTCAACACAATGCCATTGTAATTTATTTACAGGTAACCCACGGAGCACGTCGCCGTTAATTTTAACAAAATTTTAAAGTTACTAATTCTGTTTCTCTTGTTGTTTTATTCAAATTTTACACAAAGGCGAAACTAAATTTCAAGGGAATTATCCTCTGCTCGTTCTCGTATTCATGTACACTTTCGCAACAACAGTTCGCAACTTTGTTCGCATTGAATAGCTTATTTAATATTCACAGATAATGTGGTTCCAATTAGTGGAAGAATTTTTAGAATCGAATCAACAGTTTCGGAGATTATCTTCTACAGATAAACTAACTTTATATCTGCCCGCGACTTCGTTCGCGTGGAATAGATACTTTGGGCCAACGCTAACACGCAGCGGAAGCTCTCAAGAGGAAAAAAGCCCCGATTTTTAAACACTCTTCATTGCTGCTCCGCTCCTATTGGTCTTAGCATGATGTTATATAGCCTATAACCATTGTCGATAAATGAGCTATAAAACATTGAAATAATTTTTAAATCGGACCCGCAGTTTCTGAGGACCCCCCTTCAACGTCATAAACTTTACCTCTTTATAATATTAGTATGGATAATATTAGTATGGATAATATTAGTATGGATAATAAGAGTATAAATACACATAAAATATTGATGTGAACACTATCGGCGTTATTACAAAAAAGTTAAATACGTATTAAATACTTACTTTTAAAAGGTTTCGTACTAAATGCACCGCGCTCGTCCGAGGCAAGTTCGCGTTATCCTTTTTTCGCAATACAAAAGAGCAAAATAGCGAACATTCAGCGAGCGCGGTTCATTTAAAACGCAACCTTTTTAAATCAAGTATGTATTCAATAAGTATTTAACTTTTTTGTAATAACACCGTAATATTTGATCCGTAAATGGACGTATAATATGATTACATTATATTTATGTGCACGCAGATAAATTTTGAGATATAATTATTTAGATAATAAATATTAACATTGTTATTAGTAGTAAAATCATTCTTTTTACTGACCACATAATTTTGAATATCTAATAGTACACACGTATGGTGTACAATAAAAATTTAACAAATAAATATTTGGAATGGCTGAACCAACAGTTAATCAAACAAAACCTGTTTTCATGAAACAATAAAATATGTTTCACAAAAAAAAAGGTCGTTGGCACTGACTTTTTATCTACACTAATACTAATACTAATCTATACTTATAATGTTATAAAGAGGTAAAGTTTTTTGAGTTTGTGACGTTGTGGCGTTGTAGGGGGCAATCTCAAGAACTACTGGTCTGATTTGAATACTTCTTTCAGTGTTATATAGCTCATTCATCGAGAATATATATCATCACGCTAAGACTAATAGGTGCGAAGCACAGGTGAAAAATGTTTCAAAATCGGGATGTTTTTTTCCTTTTGAGAACTGTTGTGTGTTAGTGTTTGTGTATCTAAGCCACGGGAACGAAGTCGCGGGCAGAGGCTAGTAATATTATAAGGAAGTAAAGTTTGTGAGTTTGTGATATTGTGAGTTTGTGATATTGTAGGGAGTAATCTCAGGAACTACTGGTCCGATTTGAAAAATTCTTTCAATGTTATATAACTCATTTAACGAGGATGGTCATAGGCTATATTTCGTCACTAAGACCAATAGGAACAGAGCACCAATGAAATATGTTGAAAAATCGGGGCTTATTTTTCATTGTGAAAGCTTCCACTGTTTATTAGCATTAGTCTAAAGTACTTATTCCACGCGAACGAAGTCACAGGCAGAGGCTAAAAACTAATATAAGCCATTCTCATTATTTTATCGTTCCATAAGGGAGCGCCCATTAAATATTTGGAGGTATCAGGGGTACCACTCACACGTTGAATCTCACTAAATCTTACAAGAAGGAGAGATAGGGCAAATAACACCTAATTTTAAAATAAAAAAATATGTATACATGTTTAAAATACTAAGTTTCTTTGCGCAAGTAATGACCGTTCTGAATAGCTAAATCAAAAAGTAATTAATGGACGCCCCCTAAATATTTTTGGTTGCAAAATATAGTATATTGTAACGTAAAGTACTAATATAATAGTACTAAAATACTTAAAAAAGGTCTGACATGAAAATACATTCTGATGTTAAAAACAAATTAATTATAAAATACAATACAATGGTGTAAATCTGTCAGTCTACAACACACGTGTGTTTGCATATAACAATAATGGTGACTAATATTACTAAAGTACCGTTAAACACCTGAAAATGCTGTTTACAACGCGTACACCCAGCAACACAAATGGTGATTTACATACATATTGTAATTTATTCATCATTGTACACTAACAGAGATCTGAGTAATGGAATAATTAAAATGGCATTCTATAGACAGATACAATACGTATAATCTTATAGACAAATAGTCTCCACTTTTTTTTTTTCGAACTGACTACGCTATTGACCTAGCAAGGTCTTAACAACTACACCGAACTACTAAGGCGAGCGCTTAAGGCACTCAGCCGATTTTATTTGGGCAACTAGCTCAAGGGGCGCGGCACACCTCGGCTTGGCTGTTGCCTGTTACATGCAAACTCGCGACCTAACTTAGCTCATCCAGCTGACTATTCATACATGTTTGAGTTGTTGAGACGCATATATGTACCAAGCATACACGCCTCAACAACCCCTCCATATATTTTTTTATCGGAAAATTAGAGTTTTTTCAGTTCGATAAGGGAAAAAAAATAAAACCCTTCCATTTCCATGTGTAAACGAGTAACCGTGCACGTGTGTGTGATCGTGTAGTGTTGTAGTTGTGATGTAAATTTTTGTGTTACTGTATCGCGCGAGCAGCGCACTCAAGGGCTCCACACCGAGGGAACGGACCTAGGCTTGAATCGCTGCCGAGAAATAGTCTCGACGTTTATACAAATAGATTCATTTGACATGTCTTCTTTATGGAATTTTCTTTTCTTTGATAAAACGTTGTCAAAGTTGAACTTTTGCCTACATCAGTATATTAGTTTTTTCTTTGGCTACATTCTTAATACTATTTATGTGGCCACTGTCTACAAGCGTAATACCTAAATCGAAATATTAATCACTATACGCTTATATGATACTAACCTCTACCCGCGACTTCGTTCTCGTGGAAAAGGTACTTTAACGCTAACACTAACGCTAACGCTAACGCTAACGCTAACGCTAACACGCAGCGAAAGCTCTCAAGAGGAAAGAAAACCTGATTTTGAAACATTCATCATTGGTGCTCCACTCCTATTAGTCTTAGCGTAATAATATATAGCCTATAACCTTCCTCGATAAATGAGCTATAGAACACTGAAACTTTCAAATCGGACCAGTAGTTCCTGAGATTACCGCCTACAACGCCACAAATTCACAAACTTTACCTTTTTATAATATTAGTATAGATTAACCTATGCACGCAGCTTCACTCGCGTTATCATAGATCATTTCTATACCATAAAGTTTCATATCCTAGAATACTGCAAGTGTTTCACCTTTCACCTGGTATATATTATGATAAATTCTAAACTTAGAACGCAGTCAAGTAAAGTTGCGAATTTCGACCTACGGTACGTAGGAAGGGTCAAAACTAAATGTTCTGCATTATATTTAACTTGAAGAGGCATTTACGCAGGCCGGCATGACAGCGACGACCGACGAAGGATGACGTATCTCTCGGCAGTCGCCGTTGTTTTTGGATTGCACTGTGCTTACCATCAGGCACAGTGCAGTCACTTTACCGTGCTACTATAAACAAAAAAAAAAGAATTACTTCATAATCCGACGCTAGTAGCTAAGTTACGAAACATTATGCAAACAAGTGGATGTGTATATATTATGTAGATTGCAAGCCAACAACTTTCATATTCAATATTGTATGAACTCTCATATCGCCTTTGTTCAACCTTTACCTGCGTCTAAATTTTATATTACCTTATATCTGGAGTTTGGATGGGAACAACAGAATATTATAACAAAGCAACCAGCGGAATAAGATATTTGGGTCTGTTTTGATATAAATGCCTTTATATAAATCTACGAGTATTTCTGTTGCTCATCGTATTAAAATTATAAGAAACTATGTCCCATTTTACATTTTTTTTAAAAGTGGATTGGTTTTGGTTACTTAATTCTCCTGTTAATTTAGTTATTCATTGTATAAGGGGTTACTTTACGGAAATCCATTATTAAATATTATAGTGGACGTTACTTTGTACTACCGCCTAGTATTTATTTTTTCCTCGAACTGACTACGCTATTGATCTAACAAGATCTTAACAGCTTCACCGGACTACTAAGGCGAGCGCTTAGGGCACTCAGCCGACTTTATTTGACAATTAACTCAAGGGTGCACGGCACACCTCGACTTGGATAGTTGCCTGATACGTGCAATTCACGACCTATCTGAGCTGATCCTAGCTAACGATTCATACATATATGAGTTGTTGGAACATATATGTATTCCAAGCATATATACCTCAACAACTCTTGTATATATTTCGTATCGGATAATTTTCTAAACTATTTCAATTCGATAAGGGAAAGAAACATAATCCTTCCTCTTTCACGTGAAGCTTGTATGCGTGCACGTGTGATGGGGTGATATGTGTAATGTTGTTGCAATGATGTAAGATTTTGTGTCACTGTATCGCACGAGCAGCGCACTCAAGGACTCCATGCCGAGGGAACGAACCTAGGCTTGACCCGCTGCCGTATGATGCCTAATCTAGTGTGCGGGAGCAAAATATACCTCCAGACCACGGCGGCTTTATCTGTGGTTACGCGAGCGTGGACGTGAACACGCTCTGTTTGGAGAGACAGATTGGTACTGATCGTTCGCTACCGTTATATTATCGGGAGGGTCGGTAAAAATATGTCGCCGACCTCTTTTGTAGCGCGCAGCGTTGGGTACGGTTTCATATTTTGAGGCGGATACCACTAACGGACTGTCCGCCTGGAATTGATTTACCATTACTACGTCTTATTGCAACAAAAAGGTTTTTTTTTGCAATAATGCATCTTGTATTATCAATACATAATATTATCAATCGATTCCAGGCGAGAGTGCAAAGTAATGTCCACTATAATATTTAATGGTTTTATGGGAATTTCATAAAGTAAATTATTGAGGGATGCCATTTTCTTTTTAATTGTTATTTGTGTCTTCAAAACTCATATAACCATTTTACGAATTATAAATTACCTTTATCAAATTGTATCGTTACTCTTTGGGTTATATGGAAATGCTTAATAATCCGTATTCTAGATACTTTAAGAAGTTCTCAATTTACCAGTAAAAACCTCGTTGAAGTTGGTTCAATAGTTTCGGTAATTTCAATAAGTATCAGATAAAATCAGAAGAAAGTGATAACATTTTAATTTATTAAAATAATTTAGTTTAAAAGTTCGATAGTCCTGTGCAAATATTTAATTTTGTTACGACTATTAATTAATATAAAACATAAAAGTAATAACAGAGTAGACATTGTCAAAGCATGATATTAGTATTGGAAGGCATTTCGCCCGGTAACAAGAGAATACACGAGAAAGTTTTAATTAAATACATTTACTACTTCTACAAATATCTTCATCGTTTCACTTTGTCTTATGGATCGGAATCAACTATGAACTGTGATGTAGAATAGATAGATAGATAGATAGATAGATATATTTTAGCGTAAAAGTTTTATGACAAATAAGGTTCGTTCTATTCTCAGCAAAGGTAGAGCCATTATACACTGTCTAAGCCTATTCATTGTAAATAGTTGTTTTAGTAATTCTGTGAGAATATATCTGTCACTAATTTTAGTTTTCACTTTTTTTTTATATCATAGAAGGCAAACAGACAGGCGGGTCACCTGATAATTAGTGATTACCGCCGTCCTTTTTTTTCGATCTGACTACGTTATTGACCATCCAAGGTCTTAACAGCTTTACCGGACTACATTACCGCCGTCCAAAGACACTAATAACAACAGGAACGACGCAAGTGCGATGGCAGCCTTTTTATGGTTGGAAGGAAAGGGTGAGAGAGAAAGGGCGAGGGAGGTGGGCCTCCAGCGCTGGCACTGACCCAACGAAACGCAACAATGCAAGCACTTTTACTTCACGTCGGTGTTTCTGTGGGTCCGGTGGTACTACGCTATTGGCCTTACTAGGCCTTCACAGCTTCACCGGACTAGTAAGGCGAGCGCTTAAGGCACTCAACCGACTTTGTTTAAGTAATATACTCAAGGGTGCACGGCACACCTCGGCTTGGGCTGTTACCGGAAATAACCCGATCTGACCTAGCTAAACTATGCTAAGCTATACATGTATTCATTTTTGAATCATATAATTAAAATTGCATGAATCAAAAACACAATATGTAATCGGAAAGAAACAAACTAAACTACTTGATTCGGTTCGAATAAGGGAATAAAGTAAATCCTTCCACCAGTTTGTGTAAAGGTGCATGTCTGAATATCTGTGTGTGTGTGTGTATATGTATAATCGGTGTGGTGTGTACTGTATCGCGATAGCAACATCTTTGTGATCATCCGGGTAATTTCGAGCAAAGATACTGCCGAGATGACGGGACGTATGTGCGGGAGTAAAACGTGAGGGCCCTGCCACGTGAATTGAAAAGATCGAATTTACAGATTAAACGAACGGCGCCGGCGCCGGTATCTAAAAATAGAAATAACGACATTGTTTATCGATTTTAGGGGAAGATAAATATAAACACGCGATTTTAATCTATCTTATATTGAGAAAAAATATTATTATTTTGAGACGACGGCGCGCGCGAGCCGTTGAATGGTAGCCGCGATGGCGGGAAACTTCGCGATAGCACGAATAGGGCCCATCGTTTGCTACTTCATTGTACGCCGAGATCTCCGAGATCTCGTGGAAGACTAAGAGCTGGGCTGACCAGTCTATACCAGATAATTTGAAGGAGAGGGCGTGGTCGGCCTGTGAAGGCTTAGCCGCCTGAGGACGAGGAGCAGGCTGGGACGCGATCGTGGGGACCCACGGGGCCTGAGGGGGCCCGTGCGGGGTGGAGGGACGCGCTAGGCGCAGGTGCGGGCACTACCGGTGCACGAGATGTGCTCGGCAAGTAAGGGAAGGCCTCTCTAAAGTTGAGAGGCGGAGGTTGGGGACGGGTTGACGCCGCAGGCGCCTTAGACGGCGAGACCTGCCTAGCGTAGCGGGGCTGTTTTGTACGCGGGGCGCGGGGAGACCCGCGATAATTCGCGGTATAGCCCACGCCGCGGCACAAGACACAACTCGGAGGATCGGGCGAGTCTTTTGTGCGAGGACACTCCTTAGTGGAGTGATCGCCGAGACACTTAACGCACCTGGGTTTCAGATAACACTACCCCGGGCGAACCGACCCGTTCATACTGAAACCAGTAATAGCTTCAGCGTGACTCTATCATCTATAAAATTATTTCTGTACCTTCAAGAATACTTTTTTTCTGGTACAAAATTATCCTCTTCTCTATTTCTGACAACGTGTATGCAGAATTCATGACGAATGGTTGAGTATTTAAGGATTGAAAGCGTCACAAACAAAGTCACTCACATACATATTTATAATACTAGCTGATATCCACGGCTTCGTCTGCTTTGTTTATTATTATTTCTAACATTATATTTACAAATCTCTCTGTCTGTCCGTTAGTGAGTTCATAACTCGAAAAGCATTGAACATAGTTATTTTAATTTATAATGCCGTATTTCCAAAAGTTAACGGTATAAGAATGTTTATTAAATAATATACGAAACTAATGCAATGCATGTCGTAAAAGATGTTAATTTTAATGTTTAAACTATCTAGCTCCTCACCAATATTTTTACATTTTAGTTTAATTGTTAATTTGCACAGACGTCAGTAATTCCACCCACTGAATATTTTTGTTACATGAACAAATAGAAGATAGTTCTGTTTACGTAGAAATTTGTAAGGATTTTATAACGAAAATATTTGACAGCGATTCGCAACTAACAGTTTTTTTAACACAAATAACCAAGAACTATTATTGATAACATGAACAAATTCTATATGTCACGTTTCATTTAGTGTTATTCAATTTCAATTAAATAAAATACATGAAAATAATATTATATACGTTATAATTATATTCACAGCCATGATATATATCTATCTATACTAATATATAAAGCTGAAGAGTTTGTTTGTTTGTTTGTTTGGTTAAACGCTATGATCTCAAGAACTACAGATCCAATTTAAAAGTTTCTTTTAGTGTTAGATAGCTCATTTATCGAGGATGGCTATAGGCTACATATCATCACGTTAAAACCAACAGGAGTTGAGCACTAATTAAGAATGTCAAAAAAACGGGCTATTTTTTAAGCTTCCGCTGCGTGTTAATGTCAGTATTATATGCGTTGCCATGGTAACGCGATAACATTCTATCGGAAATATTTTCATGGTTTATTTTGTGTTCCTACTCAAAAGGTTTGTTCTACGTTAGTTTTGTTTTCAATTTTTAATTATACGTGGTACGTTTGTGTCGGAAACATTTGTAAATTTTATTTTGTGCTGATATTCTAAAAGGTTAGTAGTAATAATATTCTTCCATCACAATACAGGCGATGGAATTAATCCATACTGCCAATTCTGAAATTGTCAGTATAGGTAGTTCTTATGTATTCTCTATACATAAGCGCCAAATCTTCTATATAATATTTCGTAAATTTTTATCTTCTTAATTTCAAGCTTACAGAATACATGCTCCATGGCATTATTTTTCATTTATTTCACTCATGCATAATAAACAAATCATATTACATAAAACGCCGCCAATTTAACACAACATAGAGTAAAATAATACAAAATTATGAATAAAATATAAAATCCCTACATAACACTGACTGAAATCCCGTCAAAAACTCCTCAAAAAGTTTATTCTACGTTAGTTTTGTTTCCAATTTTTGGTTTGTGATATATTGCGTATTACGTATTATAAGAATAAAGCGTGTGTATATAATATTCAAATAAATACTTTTTGATGAATACATATATCTGCGGTGCTACAAATATCAACATTTTTTTTTTGATTCTGTCGATATATCTGTTTGTTTATTTGTTCCGGGTAATCTCCGAAACAGCTGGAACTATATGAACGGTTTTGTTTTCTTAGAAATGATTACGCTATTGACCTAGCAAGGTCTTAACAGCTTCAACGGACTACAAGTAATATTTTAACAGAAATTTTACGGGCAAATAACCAACTAATTAGCTGTTTTAGCGAGCGAAGCTAGCGAGTTCAGCAGACGATACCCGATATTATATCTATACAATAAAAGATTGAACACATATTGTTCGATAATGTATAGCTTAATATTTTCATTACTTTCTTATATAGTGTAAGTGAGCAATGAGGCTGATACATAGATAGTAGTTTAAAGTTCCAGCTATCTGGCTTATGATAAATTCCATCCCATGTACCTATTACTGTAGATGATGTGCGTGTCATACTTACAAATATTTTTGAAAGAGTATTATTGTTATCTACACATCTAATAACAATTTTACATTTATTTAATACATTCAAAAAACGCGTGCGGAGCCGCGGGTAACAGCTAGTTTATTTTATAAGAAACAACTAACAGACATAACTAACAATAACTCAACTTACATATCACTCAGAACTCACAAAAGCCAGTTCATCTGTTGAGATCAAATCCTCGACCTCACATTTTAGCAGTGGGTTTTCTGCTACTGCACAACGAGACCTGTCAACGATTTAAACTGTGATCCAAGTTATAGGATTTCTACTAATACATTGGTAAAATGGGGATCGAAATAAATAATATAATGATTTATTTATTTAGTAAAGAACTACATGATAGTAATTTCTATAGTATTTGTTTTGTACCATTTATAAATAAATAACATCTATGACTTAAATCTTTAAAGTGGATTTTGTGAATACGGAAAATGATACAGTTAAAAAGTGTATTTATTCCAGAAAACGGATTAACATATATGAAAGAATAATTTCTGCCCGCGACTTTGTCCGCGTGAAATAGTTACCGTTTACGCAGCGCACGTAGCGGAAACTGCCAAAAGAAAAAAAAACACCGATTTTGAGGCTTTCTTCATTGATGCTCCGCTGTTATATGCCTTAGCGGGATGATAACTTTGTGACGTGCCTTTCTCAATAAATATGCTATGTAACACTAAAATTATTTTTCAAATCGGACCAGTAATTACTTAGATTAGCGCGTTCAAGCAATCATACTCTTCAGCTTTATGATATTAGATGATATTTCTACCGTAGAAAAGTAATAAAATATAAGTAAGAAACAGCATCTCGAGCCTTATTAACAGATGTCAATAGTGTTTGCAATTATCTACTACTTATTAGGTACCTTTATAAACTTGAATAAACACCCGATTAGGTCTCCCACGGCAGCGTCTCAAGCCTAGGTTCGATCCCTCGGTAGGAAGCCCTTGAGTGCGTTGCTTGCGCGATACGATGACACAAACATATACATCACTGTTACAAAACTACACGATCACCCCCACACACGTGCACGCCTACACGCTTACACATTAAAGGGTTTACTTTTTTACCCTTATCAAACTGAAAAACTCTCATTTTTCCGATAATAAATATATGGAGGAGACGTTGAGGCGTATATGCATGGTACACATATACGTTTCAACAACTCATACATATATAATAGTTAGCTAGGTTAACTAAGATAGGTCGCGATTTGCATGCAACAGGCAACAGCCAAGCCGAGGTGTGCCGTGCACCCTTGAGCTGGTTACCAAAATAAAATCGGCTGATTGCCTTAAGTGCTCGCCTTAGTAGTCCGGTGAAGCTGTTAAGACCTTGCTAGGTCAATAGCGTAGTCAGTTCGAGAAAAAAAAACTTGAATAAACTCGCTTCGCATGAATAAATGGCATCACTTAAAATGTGAGTCAAGATTAACTATCCGAGTTTAACGTGAAAGATGAGTAATTTGATAATTAATTCTGAAAAAGATGTATTTCATACACTCTTTCAAAACTGTTAAGCAGAATTATTAATTGATGATCGACTTATAAAACCATTTAAGCTATTTTAAGATTATATTAATTAGGAGCTCTAAATTTAGTTCAATATTGTTAAACAAGGAACTTAAGTTCATCATGCCTTATTTACAAATGTAATCAGTTTATTCATGTGTGACGTTTCGTAACGTTTGCACTGTACTACTGTACTGGTCATCATAAAATTACACGGAAGAAAAATGCATAAGGTGCCCTCTGTAAAACAAGAACTGTTCCTGAGAGATAGGTCAATACAAAATAACGCGAGCGAGGCCGCGAGAAATACCTTGCACTTAAATAGTACATAACCTGTGTCAATGAAAACAAATCTAACTACGCCTATGTTAAAATCTAACAAGCCATGCAGAATAAAACTCATGCCAATGTTTTTTTTCGAACTGACTACGCTATTGACCCAGCAAGGTCTTAACAGCTTCAAAGGATTACTAAGGCGAGCGCTTGCGGCACTCAGCCGATTTTATTTGGGCAACTGGCTCAAGGGTGCACGGTACATCTCGGCTTGGGCTGTTGCCTGATACATGCAATTCGCAACCTATCTGAGCTGACCTAAGCTAACTATTCATAAATATATGAGTTGTTGGAGCATATATGTGTACCAAGCATACATACCTCAACAACTCTTATATATATTTCGTATCGGATAATTTTCCAATTGTTTCAGTTCGATAAGGGAAAGAAGCAAAACCATTCCACTTTCATGTTTCGCTTACACATGTATGCGTGCACATGCATTTAGGCTTAAGCCGCTGCCGAGTGGGCCTAATCTGGTAAAAAAACTGTTGGTTTCGAACCTTCGCCCCGTCGCGTCTTTAGTTCAGTTATCAGTATAACGTAAGGTATATTACCACCGGGGTACGGTTATTCTATATGCCAATGTCATAGACTTCACGCACTCGAAAAACATTAGCCTCATCCTGCAGAGTCGGATAAAAACAATATAGGCCAGTATACTACTGTTTCTTAATTATAATTAATTTTAATACCAAATCATTGACTTATGTATTTGTATACAGTTTTCTAGTCTGGAGAAATCTATAAACTTTGATCTTGTACTTGACGTTAGAAGGAAAGTAGCTGCGCTTGTCGGAACGGCACTTGCAGTGAAAGTTATACTAACAACTAAATAATATATCTAGCAGCAATATACACTACATACATAAATACAACGGTAAAAGTTTACAAAGACCGTATTCAATCCTTTGAATAACATACGGTCGATTTAGAAAGGTAAATAAAATAAATCGATTAATCACTTCATCTGTCAATCAGTGCCCGTATTTTGTTTTCACGCGTCGGGTAGAAAACGGACATAGTCGGCTAAACTCGGTTCTGTATAACGTTATCTTTTTCTATCCCAATAATTACGTTGTGCGATAGAGAGAACGCTTTACAGAATCGAAGGAAGCTTTCTTTTCCTCGATTTGTCAATTCAATGCCAGGTACTATTGTCTTATCTACTTTAACAGATCTATTATAATTTAAAGTCCTTTGGTCATATCCTTTCGAAGTGAAACAGTAGTAAGTATACCATAACAGAAATGCAAAAAAATCGAGGTGACAAAGATTTGAAACAACTTGATTATAGTCGAAGAGCAACATATATTTAATAAGTTGATAAAAATCTAGATTTTAAAGCAACATAAATCAGCGGGCGCAAGTAAGAAATTTTATTCACATTAATAGATATGACTCCCTTAAGTTGACGAGATGACTACGTATTATTCCCTTATTATTTTTTAATGCATTTATTTATGTAGGTATATACGTTAAGTTTTATCTCTTGCTTAAGACTTTGCGTATGCGTATATTTGTATGGTTGCTGGAAAAATTAGAAGCCTGGCTGAAAACCAGTGCTAATTTTTAAGTAACACTACACACGATAATTTATGTACACATTTTGTTTTTATTAAATATTATCACTTTAAGATAGTAATTTTTTTTCTTTGTTTCAATTTAATATACTTGATTAGATTCGATTTGTTAAATTGCATTCACGACAAGCGATCAAACCGTGGATACTCCTCTTAGGCACCCACGCGCTAGTTGTCACTTTAGCTCAATACAGTCTGAGCTTGTCACCAAGCCGGGTGCATGTAATAACAATTATGCCTAACAGGATCGTAAAAACCTTACCGCAGATGTCAACTCTTTTATAATGGCATAAAGTAGTCCGGTAAAGCTGTTAAGGCCTTGCTAGATCAATAGCGTAGTCAGTTCGAGAAAAAAAAAATAGTGGCATACTTAAGCATGTGGCGTTCCGGTATCTTTCAGCATATATGGAACAGTTAACAAGCTAGCAGAATAGGATAACAACGCTGGAGTATAGATAGACCTGTCACTAGTTACCATTATTTTCCAATTTCAATATACTTACCACAACAGTCACTTTGACGTCTGTTGAGCCACAAAAAAAAAGTGTGTTTGTATTTATGTACACATGTTACAATTTATACTTCTTTGGCGTAACAAGATAAAAGTCTTTTCAAAAATTTTATCTTTCGCCTTATTCTACGTTTGTAGAAAAAACGACACAATAGAAAAAGGTGTTTAATACATTGAAAGTTTTAATAGAAAGAAATACAAACAACAAATACAAAGAAACAAAATGTTGACTAAAGCTAACTTCACAGTGTCGTTTTTTCGTGACGGTGTGCGCGCGCATCGTAATAATTTCAGGGTGTCGTTTTTTCGTGACATCGTAAAAATTGACTCTCACCATTTTTCCCTAACGCGGCAAAAGGAATATAACTTCAAAAATCAGTGAAACAGTCAATACCTCTTAGGCCAATAACGTTATTAATTTCGAAAAAAGAAAAGTACAACTATCGTAATTATAAACTCTAAAATATTTATTCCGAGTATACCTTTATACTATAAAAAACAGTTAACGAAAAATGTGAAATAAACATAATCATAAATCTCTGCTAATATGACAGAAAATGCGACCGACCTTGAAATATTTGTAGACCGTTTCACAAACATAAAACCACTGAGACGTAAAATCACAATAAACCGGGAACAAAATATTGAAACGGAATCGTTCATAAAATGACAGGCGCGCCTTTACAATGAATCCGTTTTTTATTTCCGTTCACGTATTTATGTATGGGACGTGAGAATATATGTATTAATTTATGCACGATCTTCCTTATTTATATTGGAAATTGAGTTAGTATAAAAATTTTCAGTATATTAAGATACTTATAAAGGGCATGGTTTTAAAGAAATAATAACTAATAATGCAGAGATGCAATCCTTCAGTCACGGTTCACCTGATGATAATTTGGTGGTTACAATTTTACCTCGGAGTTTTTGGCAGGATTTTTGTCTGTCATGTGGCGGTTTTAAATAATCTTGTGTTATATTTGAGTCTGTATTTTGTATTATTGGTGATATTTTACATAATATACTTCTTTTATTGTTCACAAATAAATACCGCGGAACCATGGAAAATGATATCACAGAATATGAATTCTGAGATGCCACAAAACTCCATGGAGAACTATAACAAAGGAGCCACCACCCTGGTTATCAAAAATAAATTCAAAATAAAAAAAACTCTCTTTCCTTTAAAGAAATGCCATAGAGCACATTGAATTAAAAAAAAAATTAATGGTGACTAGATGTAAAATTAACTTCATAATAATGGCATCCAAAATGAGGCATAAAAGTTAAGAATGATTTTAAAATAGGAAAGTGTCTACCGGTAAATGATCTCGGGTATAAGCAATTTTTTTATGATATTTATTAAAATCTATAACTGAATTATCAAACGCATTGTGATTTAAATCAAATCATTTTTCAGTATTACGATAAGAGCTAATCTTTTTTTTTTGTTATGGTATATTTCATTGTAATAATTTGTGTCGATATAGATCTGTAAAGATAGCATTAAGGTTACTAAAAACTAGCCTCTGCCCACGACTTCATCTGCGTTAGTTACTTTGAGCTAACGCTAACACGCAGCGGAAGCTTTGAAGAGGAAAAAATCCACGGTTTTGAAACATTCTTCATTAGTGCTCCGCTCCTATCGCTTTTAGCGTGATGATATATAGCCTTAACCTTCCTAGATAAAAGGGCTACATAATACTGAAATAATTTTTCAAATTAGACCAGTAGTTCCTGAGATAACCCCCTACAACTCTTTATAATATTAGTATAGATAATAATAGTCAAACCTAATGCTTTTTATATTCTAGAGAGTGAACCTACAAGGATTTATTTGAATTAACTTAAAGTCACTCACATGAACACTTTTGAAAAATGTGTTAAAACGTTCAATTAGATAAAATAAAAAAAAATTCATTTAAAAAAAAATTGCAATAGAAATTTGCGATGTTTTACTACATCATTTTAAAGCAACACGTGGAAATAACATTATATAATCGATAACATGTTTTATGCACATACTAGTTATCCGATTGACGGTTGACATTCGTGTATCGAATTATAAAATACAAATTAACCGAACTGCTATTATTCGTAGAACTAGCTGTGCCATATTTAACAAAATCGAAGTATAAAAGTAAGAATAAAGTTATAGAAGCGCATATTTTGTTTATTTGAAAATATTTAAAACTTGTTTTTCACTCAAATGTAAGTATTGGTCTCAAGTATTTTATGTTCTAGCTGATATCCGCGACTTTGTCTGCAATGTTTATTATCTCAAAAGCATATTTTAGGTACAGATGAAATAATACAAAAATAATATTGGAAAGCAAAAATATACTTACAAAATTTATTTGTATACAATGTTAATTTTTTATTCCCTCTCTTCTGCGCATGCGCAACACACCGTTGGCTCCTTTATAGATTATATTATAGTTAGTTATATAAGTTTATGAATAACAAATAAAGCAAATATAGGTATAACGGACAATAAAAGCCTCACAAAAACTCAGTCATCCTCAAATAATTTTCAATGATTTGGTGTTTACATCAAAACGCTACCTTTTTAACTGACTTCAAATACAAGGAAGCTTTCGAATCTATTGTATTTTTTTATTGCCT
>JACEII010000030.1:4757075-4770330 GCA_014332785.1 Antheraea mylitta
AACAAAAAAACGTACACGAACAATAGTCCAGAATTAGGTTGTGCTTGTTAAAAGACGCCCGGACACGTTCAGGTGGGTCGACTTCTAAGAAAAGTGCGCTCGGCCACTCCACGCTCCCTCGAGCCCCCTCGACTCACGGTCGACGGTGACGTCTGAATTTTTCCAACCAATACTCCTACTTCAGATGTGACATTTTATATTGGATACTCGAAGGTTTTAGAGATTTTGGCGTGTCAATTTTTATGAAATCTGACGTTTAGAATATTTTCAATTGGTTAAAAGTATACTCTGGACATGTACATACTTATGTTTAATATACTTAATTAAAGTAAATTATCAAATGTATATAATATAACCATGTGACTTGAGAATGGCTGCAACTATTTAACTAATTCTTCTATTGTTACAATTGATATTGTCAGGACAACGTTTATATGTCAGAAAATATTTGAAGAATAGTACGAAATTTGGAAAGATAAATGTTTTAATAATCTTATGGGAATTAAACAAATACTTGATTTATAATAAAACGTAGTGTTTAAATGTATACTTCTTTACACAGTATAAAATGAAGTCGCTTTCTCTATCTATTCTTTTAGATCTTTAAACTATTCAACGGATTGTAATACAGTTTTCAGCAATAGATAGAGTAATTCAAGAGGAAGGTTTATATGTATAATACACACATATTATAGCACAGAAAACCCGAAAAATTCAAAGATTGGTAATATGATGTCTTAACAAACGTATTTTTGTGCGCTTAATTAGCAAACGCTGGCTAAACCTTATGAGATATATCAAATTAATGTACTACGGAATCATATATATTAAAAAGAACGATAAAAAAGACCACAATGTTATATATTTATTTCTAAATGATAACCCACAGTAACCATTTCTATCTTTTTACAAAAAAAATGTGTTATCGTTATATGTCTATTTTATACAATACAGTATATAGTGTATAATAGTAATACTACTAATCACTCCATTCTGCTTCATATTAGTAAGTACATTGCACCCGTGCTAAGCTTTTTTAAGCGAGTTTGTGACGTTGTGGGAGCTAATCTCAGGAACTACTGGTCCGATTTATAAAAATCTTTTTATTGTTATATAGCTCATTTATCCAGGAAGATTATAGGATATGTATTATCACAATAAGACCAACAGGAACAGAGAAATAATGAAGAATGATTCAAAATTGTTTTTTTTTCTCTTGAGCTTCCCCTGCGTGTTGGCGTTAGCCCAAAATAACTATTCCACGCGAACAAAGTCGCGGGCAGAAACTAGTAAATTATAAATCAATTCTGGCTGATAACCACTCGCTTCGTTATTTCTTTAACAAACTTTTGATAAAAGAATTGAAAATAGTCATAGGAACCGAAAGATTAATAACTGTCCTAGAACCATTTACGAAAAATTCTACATTAGTTCATTTCAGTAGTATTTACGTGATTGAACATCAAAGGAACTATATTTTTATCATATACAATACTACCTGTATGGTTTCTACTCAACAATATTATTTACAACAGTAATATATACTCTTTAATAAAGGTCGTAAGTTTAGTATAACGCAGTGCTCAACCTTTATTTTAAACGGGCCACAAATAAGTTTCACTCATGGTGTCGCGGGCCGCAAACTACAAATATTTAGGTATTGAATAAAAAAAATGTAATTTTAAATTAACAACGTATTAATGTAGTCATAATGATTGTCCAATAAAACAAGCTTAGTATAGCCTTTATATTTAAAAAAACGCGTTTCAGTTCAGTTATATAGGATCTATTTAATTTACTCAGCGTTTTGATAGTTTTTTTCTTATGGGCACAAAATTTGAAATAATTGAAAACAAAGCATAATCGGGCGGGCCAAGTACAAAGACCTGGCACGGCGGGCCGCACTTGGTCCCCAGGCCGCAGATTGAGTATAGCTGGTCTAACGTATTAAGCTATTACGTAAAACTCCTAACGCTCGACGGCTAACAAACTCAATTTCAAGCCATACATATTACATATCATGCTCTGTCTCATTTTGCATAAAACTAATCGGCTAAGACACAAAAAATGTAGAATTAAAGTGTTCAGTATTAAACCTAACAACAAGGCTTCATAAGTACAGTACTCATGAAAAGAATCGAATGAAAAACATCATTCAAATATCAACCGACTACTAGTAATATTATAAAGAGGTAAAGTTTGTGAGTTTGTGACGTTATAGGGTGTAATCTCAGGAACTATTGGTCCGATTTGAAAAATTATTTCAGTGTTATATAGCTTATTTATCGAGGAAGACTATATATCATTATGCTAATACCAATAGGAGTGAAGTGCCAATAAAAAATATTTCAAAATAGGAGTGTTGTTTCCTTTTGAGAGCTTCCGTTGTGTGTTAGTTAGTCCAAAGTATCTATTCCATGCGAACGAAGTCGCGCACAGAGGCTAGTATCAACATAACATGGATGGTACGATGTATTAAAACCGTAATATGTAGAATGGGGTTTTATCTCAATAGAGAATTGTAATGCAGCTGTAAAAATTTTTGTTTCACATAAATAGCACGTAAGTGTTTTGTAGTAACTGCCTTTGAGAACCATTCCTCCGATTAAGTTTAGAGTAGGTATTCCATTATATCACTATTAAAATCAGGTGAGATTGTAGTCAAACTCTTAAATCTATCCTATATCTACAAAATAATTATACTAAAACAATATTTGAGAACCTCTGTGTTTAGCTTTTCTAGATAGTTTTATTCGATATGAAATCATACTGTCTTGTTATTCTTGTATATAAAGCTAACAGCAAAAATATATTTTAGTTTATCTACATTTGCATATTTCCGAAGGCAATTTCGACGGCAGTCCTTAAAGGTTAACGGGCACATTTCCTTGACTTTCACTAGCTTAAAATGTGAGGGACAGAAAATAAATATTAACTTAGTTTAGAATGTATAATCAATACTTCACTTGTTATTGTATTGTACTAAAGCAAAATAAAGTATTTTCGTAATCAAATTATAACAAATTACTTGTTTCTACTAACTAACTATTAACTTTATTTGGCGTAAATAAAACTACTATTGCTTTCATTAATGATGTTACAGTTTTATAGGCAGTATCGTTTGTACTGTTACAAAGCATAATGGAATTTAATACCAAAATTCATTAAAATCTGTCCAACCGATGAGATTTGATTTGAAATTCAGCCAAACATATTATTATAACATTTATAATATTCGTAAGATCCCTGTACCTATAACAAATTCAGTATTAAAGTATATATTAGCTTTAAGCCAATTTATTATCAGAACTGTACAAAGTATTAACTTGTTCAATAAATAAGAAATCGATAGTTTAAAAAGATATTCATTTCCTGTCTCCGCAGAAGAAAGGTATATTATAGTTCTCTGTGTCTATTTCCTTGACACCTTTTGTAGCCTAAACGACTTAAAAGTTAAAATAGATATAAGTATGAGGTAACGCAAAACTTATATTAATAGATAATAGAGATCTGTTGCATTCTGATATTTTGTTTTTCTTTGTTAATGACTGATTCTATATTATTATGTTAATCTCATAAAAAACAAGGGAAGAATAACATTTAATTAAATCTTTTAGCTAAATACAACAAGAGCTTTTAGCTAAAAACAAGCTCATGGATGACAAATTAGCCGAACCTCAGCTTGGACTGTTGCCTTAGATGCAACATCTCGAATCAATGTAAGCTAAACTAGCTAACCCTATCTATACTAATATTATAAAGCTGAAGAGTTTGTTTGTTTGTTTGGTTGAACGCGCTAATCTCAAGAACTACCGGTCCGATTTGAAAGTTTCTTTTAGTGTTAGATAGCTCATTTATCGAGGATGGCTATAGGCTACATATCATTACGTTAAACCCTACAGGAGCTGAGCACTAATGAAGAATGTCTTAAAATCGGGCTATTTTTGAAGCTTCCGCTGCGTGTTAATGTCAGTATTATATGCGTTGCCATGGTAACGCGATAACATTCTATCGAAAATATTTTCATGGTTTATTTTATGTTCCTACTCAAAAAGTTTGTTCTACGTTAGTTTTGTTTTCAATTTTTAATTATACGTGGTACATTTATATCGCAAGCATTCCCAAAGTTTATTTTGTGTTGTTATTCAAATAGTTTCGTAGTAATAATATTCGTCCAATAAGACTGGCGAAGGAATTGATCCATACTGCCAATTCTGAAGTTGTCAAAATAGGTAGTTATTATGTATTCTTTAGCCAGCTTTCTTTTATGTCCAAGTTAATGAAAAGGTATAAGCGCCAAATCCTCTATATAAATATTTCGTAAATTTTTATCTTCTTAATTTTCAAGACCACAGAATTCATGCGTCGTGGTATTATTTTTGATTAATTTCACTTATGCACAATAAACAAACCGTATTACATAAAACGTCGCCGATTTCACATAATATAGAGTCAAGTAACACAAGATTATGAATAAAATATAAAATCCACTGCATGACAGACTGAAATCCCGCTAAAAACTCCTCAAAAAGTTTATTTTACGTTAGTTTTCGTTAGTTTTGTTCCCAATTTTTGATTTATGATATATTACGTATTATAAAAATAAAGTGTGTGTATGATATATTAAAATAAATACTTTTTGGTGAATACATATATCTGTGGTGCTACAAATATCAACATTTTTATTTATTCTGTCGATATGTCTGTTTGTTTATTTATTCCGAGTAATCTTCAAAACGGTTGGACCTATTTGAACATTTTTTTTTTCTTAGAAATGATTACACTATTGACCTAGCAAGGTCTTAACAGCTTCACCGGACTACAAATAATATTTGAAAGGGAATTTTTCGGACAAATAACTAATTAGACGTTTTATTTTAAGCTAGCGGGTTGCCCGCCCTGACTATAAAACAAACTATACCTACAACTATATTAGTGAAAACGGCATGAAGATGCGTTCTGTAGTTTTTGATCTTATCGCGAACAGACATATAGAGAGACGTAGCAAAGAATTTTGTTTTACACTATGTAGTGATGAACTGTTACCAGTGCATCCATCTGTGTGGAATTGATTCAAAATATGTTGTTTACTGTAAACATGCGCGTGAGACGTGCGCTGTCCTGGACTCCAAGAATAAATATAATTGAAAGTCAAATGTTTATATGTGATTTCAATTATAGCAACGTATATCAATAACCTAATTATATCGACAATATGGGCATATTATATTATATAATAAAGATTTAAAACATGTTCGATAATGTATAGCTTAATATTTTTAATACTTTCTAATACAGTGTAACTGAGCATTGAGGATGGTATATAGTAGTTTAAAGTTTCAGGTATGTAGCTGATGATAAATCCCATCCCATTCGACACACTGTTAGTATTCACATATGTAAAGTACATGTTACCTGTTACAGTATATGATGTGCGTGTCGTACTTACAAATATTTTTGAGAGAGTATTTCTGTAATTTACACATCTAATCATAATTTTACATTAATTAAATATTTAAAAAACGCATGCGAAGCTAGTCGTTAATATAAGGATTAGTGAGGTACTTACATGTACCTCACGAATTCATACATTTATTTTGTATCCGTTAAACACAATGCGCCACGTAACATGTAATTTGTCTTTATTTCTTTATGGCGTTTTATGTATTATGATCCATACTTAACTATTTTTTGTACAATAAATCCAGGTAATAAATATTTGCAAAATTTATAAAAAAAACGGTACGTGAATCCTATGATTGAAGTAAATGAAACCATTGATTTTAATTATTATAAATAGAAAGAATATCTTGCGGATCGATTGACTTTTGAAAGTTTTGACTCGCAATGAAATTCCGATTTTCAGTGAATAATAAAACAGTAGTTAATATTCTCAAGGAGAATATTCAGAAAACTTGTGATTTATTTATATTTTTACATCGCTTCTTTATTTATTATAAACTTTGTAAAAGTTTTATTAGAGCATTAATAATTTGAAAACTTATTATCGTCTTTATGAATTTTAATTCGTCTCCCGTGTACAACACCCACTGTTTTGTGTTCTAAAATAGTCACAAAGCGTTTGGACGACGTTGGATACAAAAGGTTAAATTTATAATAGACTTAAGGCTACGTTAGCGCAGATTAATCAGACGCTAAACTGACTTTAGAATGAGGTATAACGGAAATCTATTGCGGTTCGTTGAACAAAATTATTAAACTATGTCAAACATCCTTTGTAAGTTGGCATTTTATCGTGTACTATATATAGAACAAAACAGTTACTATAATGCTCCTATATAATATTTATGACAAATTATAATAGCTATAGATGTAATCTTTATATAGCATAAAATGAAGTCGCTTGCGCTGTTTGTTCCCATAGATTTTTTAAACTATTCAACGGATTTTAATACAGCAATTTTCAGCAAAAGATGATTCACGAGGAAGTTTTATATGCATAATCCATACCTACATATTATAGTGTATAAAAGTCTAAAAATTCAAATGTAATGTGATATCATATCAAGTATATTTTTCTACGTTTAAATCGCAGCTAAACCTTACGAAATAGATCAAATTAATGTACTACGGAATTGTATATCTTAATAAAATTTATAAAAAAAGTCCGTAATAATATATATTTATCTCTAAAATATAACCCAATGACAATTTATATCTTTTTCTAAAAAAAGTATGTGTTATTTATCAATTTATGTTATACAAAACGTTTGCTTTGGGCAAGGTCTCGGGCGGTGACTAGTGAATTAAAAAAATATATGTTTTACATGACCTAGATTGTCTCGACCACGTATAGATAGACTAAATTCAAGGAACATTTCTGGGATATAAATCTTCGTCTTCTAAATATCAGATATGTTCATCTTACAGACATACCAACATGCCCATTATGCTTATACGTAGATCATAAACATTACATCAAAGTTAAGAATCTTTAGATAAAATACAATATTGGAATATGTGAAAAAGTAAGAACGTATTAAAATCTAGGTACCCGTCCTGAATTCACAGAGTTTACCATTGAAATATGGATTTAAAACTCATTACACATTTCTACCATATCAATAAGTTATGGATGGATGGTTGTGTTAACAAGGAAAATGAGATCATTCTTACGATAACGAAATAATATGATACGACAACTTAAGGTCAATCTGCATATGCTGTCATTATTTTTAAAAATATCCCTACTTTACTGTCTCACTCACTCATTTGTAATAGGTTTAATTCAAAATTTTCACTTTTCCGTACGAATTTTCAAACATTTTATTTCATACAAACCGTTTCCTGTCAATTACGAACACACTTTTTGAAGTGTTGCGCTATTACATACGACGTTTGTAAATAACTACGCGGACTGTCTGTAAGAATCTAGTAACACCGAGCGGATTTTCCTGAAACCAACCCGCGCCTCGTAATTCAAACAGTCCGCGTATTATTTAAGCAGACTATGCACATTCGATAATTGATTTTTATGTATATAGAGTTTATAGTTTGTGTTTATGTATCATTTACTATAACACTAATAGTATATGAAGACTGCAATCAAGCTTAAGTTACTTAAATATGTACTTCAATTTCAAGGTCACGATAAATGCATGTATAATGCACTGATTAACTCTACATCAGTAAATGCTCGTGTATGACGCAATGACGCATATATAATAATATGTACATAATTACCAATTTGCTCGGGTCAGAGCGCACACTATCTCTCTACGCCTACCAGATTCTAAATTAATACGGAATATTATAAAACATTCGCTTCTCATGGCTGATAAATCTATGTCAGCGATTTTCAACGTGTGTACCACAATCCTTTAGGAGTCGTGAAACATTAATAATCAAGCATAAACAAAACAAAAATAAAAAATAATAAAAATAATTAATAGATTTCATTAATACAAATCAACAAAAATAATAAAGGCGATACCTTTGAGTTATATTCAAATTTCATTGATTTAATTATGTATTTAACCGATACTTAACCAGCACAATAAACAAAGACACGCACAACGTCAGACGTCTATTATTTCATTTACATATATAAAGAAAATAAACTATAGCCACATATAAAAAAAATTGAGAGAAAGATCATTCCAAAGAAAATGTCACGTTTGTAAGGCATACGGCTATTAATTATTATGATCTATCTCTAAGCTACGTACGTGAGAAATCAATACATCTATTATTAGAGGAACGTGTCAAATTTATAAAGAACGGCACGTCATCTTTGCAGTTAAAGAAACGTCACCACTTACCTAGTGGTAAAATAATTGTATGTCTTGAATCCAAACTCATAATAATCATAGTATCCTATTTTCTCTCCCTCTCAATGAGTTTCATACGATGGAGAGAATGTACCTTAAATTTTACTCCCATTTCATGTTAGAACGTGTTTCTGGTACTGGTCAAGGATAAGTATCCAAATTCACAGTTTTTTTTACTACCGGGGATCATCAAATCGATAAAGTAAATGACTAATTATAAATTCAAAGACAACATATAAAACAAATTGATTAGACTATGTTATTAAAGTTTCATTTGAACACGTTCCAGAGGAAACTGCCAGACCAGAAAAATATAATGAGATGGCGAAAGCGTATTACTTATTGTTACATATAAAAGTGGGATTGCAACAGGAATAGCTAAACACTTACTGGTAGGATGCACAGTGTTCCTAGATAATGTCGATAACTCGCGGTGTCATGACAGTGTATTAGAAATCTAAATAAATTGTATAACCATAGTAGCGGATTAACCAGAGACGACTGTGTAGTCAAATTATACGTTTGTGTAGCTGTAGCTCAGCGCCCTGGACTTTATACTGATGTATGTATCGATCGACGGGGCGACGGTTCGGAACCGTTTGGATTTTTCGTAGTTCGGTGAAGCTGTTAAGACCTTGCTGGGTCAATGGCGCCTATATGCGCCTTTTTGGAGAGAGTCTCTACAGTGGCTCTGGTATAGGTTCTTACCAGATTTGACAAGGTAGAGCAAGCAATGCTGACGGTATTGGTGAGTATTGATCTACATCGATACTCTTTAATATACAGTATCTGGATGACCGAGCCTAGCTCGGTTCTTTAAAAAATATTTTTAAATTGAAATAATCTGTTAGGTTTGCCTCACCAAATTAGCATGATTTTACCAAAATAAAATATTAAAATAGATATCTCTTTCTGCTATCACTCGGATTCGAACTGGGGTTAGACGGCTCTTCGAAGCAGCCGATTTCCATCTGAGCTATTTTTGTTTTGACAGCTTCGGCGAAATTTCCTTTACGTTCTAGCTATACTTTTTATTGCCTGAAAACTATAGATATAGATAGATAAAAAAAAATTATGAATGAAATCTAGCTAGATCGATTTATCGTCCTATGAAACCACCTACATACTAAGTTTCACGGAAATAGCTGACGCCGTTTCCGAGATCCTGAATATATAACAATATAAAATATACAAGAATTGCTCGTGTAAAGGTATTAAATAGATTAGATATAACAATATAAAAATATACAAGAATTGCTCGTTTAAAGGTATTTGATTTAGGGCGCATACTATGAACTGTTTCGTGCTCCACCCACCGCAACTTTATAGACCCAGCACCCGCAAGATGAATGTATGGAGTTCAAAGAATGAAATAAAAATATGCCAAAATGGAAAAAAAATTTGAAGATTAATTTCAAAAATAATAAAATATAATTAAAAAATACGGATTTTTGAAGGCAGTTTTTTAGTAATTATTATTCTGACTTCAAGAATCTGTGTAGATCACTGCATATAAAATATAAATATAATTCGAAAATATGCAACAAAAAGTATTCTAATAATGATCTTCATTTCGTGATCTAAGTATATAAGTGAATGTAAATACATAATGTGTTCATAACGAGGAATAATAACGTCCCTTTATATAATACGGAAATAGGCAATACTATGCTTTTATATGATCGACTGAAATGAATCTGGAACGATTTATTAGCTCATGCTAGTGCTATTTGAATGCATCACAATGAGTCAGTAAGTGCATTGAATGAAGGTTAATTAAACCAATGGGCTGTATGCGTACTCTGTAACGGTTGTTACAGCAACAGACAATACTGACTAGATTACTAAAAAAACCTTTTATATGACGCATAAGAATAATATTTCTTCTTGTTCTGGCGCCGCAAAAGCACTCGCCAGTGTCCACGTTTCAACAAGATGGTGGCTCCTTGTTAGAATTTTCCAGGGAGCTTTTATGGCATCTCAGAGTTCATGGCTCATGTTAATATTTTCCATTCACTTCAATTATACACAATTAACGAACCGTATTACTTAAAACAACACCAATTTTACACAATATACAGTCAAATAACACAAGATTATGAAAATATAAAAGCTACTTATATGACATACCAAAACCCCGCCAAAAACTCAAAAATAATATTTGGATATTATTTAAAAAAAATGAGATATCTATATGTCAAAATGCGATGATTTAATCTCAAAAATATGTTTATCACAGAAAACTTTGAACAGGCTATATATTAACTATCGCAATATAAACATTTAACCCCTTCTAATATCATATATGGAAAACTATGTAGCTTCCAATGTATTTTTACAAACGGTAATAAAGTAGGTAGACGGTATTTCACTATAACATAGCGATATTTTATACATTGATTATACATGTTGACGATAAGGCTATCTCTACTTATATCGTTATTTAAATGTAATACTAATTATAATTAATAACAAATGTAATTCCAGTTTCATATATACACACAAAACCTACAAAAAAAACTGAATATATTGGTGTCATATTCACAATTTTAAGATTATCGATAAAAAATCGATTTTCCTTTTTTATTGTTTATATGCTTTATTTTCAATACATAGATATATAAAAAGTGATATGAAAACAACAGCAACCGATTGATATCGGTTATTTATTTTTATATATGATTGATGTTATACTAGAGATATAATGGGTTTTAGATTGCATCGAAGTAAGTGATCTGATCAACAATTTGAAAATCAATAACGCTATTGCTTTTAAATGAAATTGTATGAGAGCACGTAAAATACATTTTACGTTTCTAATACATCTATAAAGTTTTTTTTTTAACTTTATTTTTGGCAACCAATCTTATTAAATTATTATTGCCATTGTCGCGTAATCGATTATATTACAAGCTTCGTGCGATCACTTCATTATTAAGCGTCGTGTGAGTCAATATTCTAACAAGACGGTGGATCCCTTATTAGAACCTTCGAGGGAGTTTTTTTGGCATCTCAGAATTTCATGCTTCGTGATATCATTTTCTATTCACTTCACTTATGCACAATAAACTAACTATATTACGTAAAACTCCACCAAATTTACAAAATATAGAGTCAAATAACACAAGATTATGAATAAAATATAAGATCCACTACATGACAGACTAAAATCCCGCCAGAAACTCATCTATAAAGTTATGAATTTAAAAATTCAGTATTATTTTTCTCGGTCTGGTTACGTAAGAATATTGACCCTAGAGTTCGCGATTTTGATGTCCGTGTATAACTAATTTTTGTATGACGATTACAACTATTAACTTTATGTCTGGGTATTAAATATGTATCTGCATAACGAAGTATTCATACCAGGTATTTTGTATCATAATATAGCTTAGTTTGATATGTGGTATAGCCACGCTGAAGCTATTACTGGTTTCAGCATGAATGGGTCGGCTCGTCCGGGGTAGTATCACCCCTCTCACAGAAAATCGACGTGAAATAACAGTGCTTGCATTGTTGTGTTTCGTTCGGTCAGTGAGAGCGCCGGAGGCCCACCTCCCTTCCTCTTTCCTTCCCCTCCCCCTCTCCCATATACAGGCTGGCAACGCACTTGCGACTTCCTTGATGTCGCTAGTGTCTATGGACGGTGGTGATCACTTAACATCACGTGACCCACCAGTTCGTTTGCTTTCTTTGATATAAAAAAAAAATGGAAAAACTGGTAATTGGTAAAAATTGGTATTAAATATATTCAAAAATTCAATAGTTTTAAGTTATGTTGCCAATAATGAGTTCCGGTGAATACAACCTTTAGACATTTTTAAACGATTTTGGCTTAATAATATTCTTCTTATGAAAGTAGGATATTGTTTTGAGTTATACAATAATTAAAATAAAATATATATTCTATAATATTTACACTATATTATATGTGATGGACGTGCTTAACCCCTCGACTGATTTTTTAAGATACAGATCCCAAAATGGAGGTTCATATTCTTTAACATTTTCACGACATCGTAAATTTCATGATTTAGTCAAAAAAAGTTCGTACAAATGAAAAAAAAAATATAATTACATTTTAATGATTTTAAGCTTTGTAATTTTTTTTTGTTTTGTTATTTTTTAAAGCTTCTGCTACCAACAGTTTGTTGGCTTAAGCCTTATGAGGTATATATTCGTTAGTATGGAACTTAAACTTTTATGGTTCTGGACAGTCCAGACGTTAACAAATTATTCGCCTCGAAATGAGATAAAATATAATCTACTAGCCCCTGCCCGCGACTTCGTCCACGTAGTAATAGTTACTTTGGGCTAATACAAACACGCGGCGGAAGCTCTCAAAATGAAAAAAAAAAACATTTTGAAACATTCATCGTTGGTGCTCCGCTCTTATTAGTTTTAGCGTGATGATATATATAGCCTATAATCTTCCTCAATAAATGAGCTATATAATACAAAAGAATTATTCAAATCAGCCCAGTAGTTCCTGAGATTACCCCCAACAACGTCACGAACTCATAAACTCTACCTCTTTATAATATTAGTATAGAAGTATAGATATATAAGTATAGATTTAACTGTTAATACACAATCGTTTGTTCGCTCGAATCACAAGAACGCCTCCTTGAAATAATAAAAAGAAACAAACGTACAGTCTCTCTCTTTCGACAACGTTTCGTTTCCCACATAATATATGGTATATATTTAGTTACTGTTATTCGATTGAAACCAACCCTTTCTTTCAGCATATAATAATCCAGTAAATATAAATCCAGATCGCATTTATAAAGGTTGATCCAGTTTAGCTTATACCGTAAATTGTAAGCACACGCTGGGGGCAGCGCAGGTGTGATCAGATTAAACGACAGATGATATCATTACACGAGCAATTGCGAGCTCAATCGCCACTTTATTGGGTAATTGTACCTATGAGGACGAGGCTTACCACTCGCATTAAATGC
>JACEII010000030.1:4770340-4781449 GCA_014332785.1 Antheraea mylitta
CCACGAATCACTCTATCTACTGGTGAAAACCGCATGAAAATCCGTTTACTATTTTTTTAGTTTATTGTGAACAGACAGACAGACAGACAGGAAAACAGACGCGGAGGGAACTTAGTTTTATACTATGTTAATATATACCTAATTGCAAAATAAGTCTTTTTAAGAATTTGAAATAGTTATTTTGTTAGACGATAATTGCCACAAATGGCTCGGTTTACAGTCCTCGACAATTTTTTTTAGCGCACTGAATCATCATTATCATTACATAGTATAAAACAAAGTCGTCTACCACGTATGTCTGTCTGTTTGTTCGCGAGAAACTCAAAAACTACTGTACGGATTTTCTTGCAGTTTTCACTAGTAGATAGAATGATTCATGAGAAAGATTTAGGTATATAATTTGTCAAGGTTTTTAATTATCCGCGCGGAACAACGTCCGCCGAGTCTGCTAGTAATATATAAAGAAAGTCCAATTTTAGATTGCTTTTATATGTTAACTTTGTTTTGTATTAAACTCCTGAAAATCCTTTGCGTAACTTACAGCCGTAAGTTATATTTAAAACACCCAGAAAGATTGACGAGGACTCTAGTGAGTAATTCAGACGTATTTTAAGAATTTTATAGGCATCTCATAAGAGCTGCTTTTACGTTATAAGAAGCAAACGAACAGGTGGTTCTCCTGATGTTAAGTGATCACCACCATCCATAGACACTAACAACACCAGGAGATTCGCAAATGCGTTGCCAGCCTGTGTTTGGGGGAAAGGGGAGGCAATAAGAGGGAGAGGGAGAGAAGAAGGGAGGTTAGGTGGGCCTCCGAAGCTGTTACTGACCGAACGAAACGCAACATTGCAAGCACTGTTACTTCACGTCGGTTTTCTTTGGGTCGGGTGGCATTACCTCAGGCGCGCCGACCCATGAATGAAACCAGTAATAACTTTAATGTGGCTCTGCCAGCTACAAAAATCCGTACAGAATGTTATTGATAAATTTATAATTATATAGATAAAATAAAATGTATTTATTTTATTTTTCCAGGAATTATGCAGCAAGATAACGCAGAACAAGTGATATTAGATCCCAAGTTAATAGCGAAGCACTATTTGAGGACGTGGTTCTTCCTTGACCTCATCTCTAGTATACCACTAGATTATATATTTTTGATCTTCAATCAGGTAAACGTACGTTGCAATTTGGTCGTGTTGTTATCATTATTAGATTTAATCTGTCTTTTATGTTATTCTGTTTCAGCTTAGGTGTTCATATTTTTTAAAGAGTTATTTTTTCTATGATTTTCGAATTGTTTTTATTTCTCATTGTGAATTCCTCCTACCCAACTGCCGCAAGGTCTTCTGCAACATCGTGTTTCCGATTTTATATCACGTATTATAAATATTAAAGTTATTTAAGGTTTGACAGCACATTAGATTATTTTTTCATTGATCATTTTATTTTGTACATATTTTGTTACGATAACACTTGCACGATTGTCGCTATCAGTAACCCATATGAGTTTTAATTTGATACCCAAATCGTCTATGCAGGATAATTTCCGCTTGTTTACAATCTTATAAGATACTTTCCCTAAAATATTATAATGAATACTTTCAGAGTTTATGCACATTATCTTCACTGGATCTGTCGTACAGCTAAACTGCACTAATTTGATCTCCACTTTCTGCCTTATGACACTGCCAATTTCAAGTTCTATATATCTATCAGTTTGAGCACGTCAGCTGAACTCTATTGTGATTATTCTGTCTTCAATCCTTTATCAATATTAGGGCTAACTCACAGCATGATCGGATTCATTTAATATGCATCTATCACATTACTTTTTTTTAGATTTTTTTCAAGACAATTAATTTTTAACTCTTCTTATGTTTATATAATTGCAACTATCAACACGACCAAAGTGCAATTATTTGTTTAAATATAATATAATTAACATTACAATCTATTTGTGTATAAATTACCATCAGGAATGAAGCTTGTTACTTTGGGAATAATTATAAAAGACGTTGATAATGTTTTTAAAATGAAGCTTCCTCCGTTTATGTTTTTTATACGTGGAGTACTAAAATTGTTATTTAATAAAACATAACTATAACATATACTTTTTGCTTCAGCACTTTTCTTTGGCTGAAAAAAATCTTTTAAAAATCGCAAATATGCATGTCTAACTAAGTTACACCTTGTAAAAATTGCATTATGAACATCAGTTCCAAGTAAGGTAGAGCTTCAGTCAGATTTTATTACTTATATAACAATGTTATTTGTATCTACAGGATTTTAATGAAAGCTTTCAAATACTTCACGCGGGCCGTGCACTAAGGATACTTCGGCTAGCCAAACTGCTTTCGCTGGTGCGATTACTTCGTCTATCCAGACTTGTTCGATATGTATCTCAATGGGAGGAAGTATATGTAAGCCATCATCATCTCTTCTGTCCTGAATATTATTGACTTACTGTCATAATTACTTAACTACTGACACAGCTCTAACTACATTACGCTCACATTTACTAACATGTTATGACTAAATATATCGTACTAAATAATTTATAATACTGGATTAAATAAATAATGGAAATTGATGAAAAAAATTATAAAATTGGCAACCACATGAATGTCCATCAAAAGAAGAGTAATAATAATTTGAAACTGTTTTAGCTAGTAGTGTTCCTAATGACGTGTCTTTATGGAGTTTGTATTGTATTGTAATCCTCTATTATACCATCGATCCCACCCCCACTGTATGTGAGCCCCACGTCCCGCTCTGCACTTCTCTACTGCTTCTCTGCAAGCTTCTTTTTGCCTGAGCACGTGACATCTAAATCTTTCTTTTCTGTGAGCCCCGCGCCGCGACTACCTCGATCACCGCGACTACCACGACCGACACAAGCCCGCGACCTGAACCGTCTCACACTTGCCGATCCGACATAATTATCATTTGCCAAAATTATTCATATTATTTTGCCGCTTATAAAAGCCACTAAGTTTGAAATGCTGACACAATTATTTACTACAAATATGGGAGCACCATTAATCCCAATCGGAATCTTTAACCAATTCGTAAAAGCGATATTTAACTGACACTAAAGATTCATAATAAAGAATCTTCTAATGATACTGCACATTTTACATAAATATTAAATAAACGGTTCACAAAAGACATTGGCGTTCGTAAAATTTTTTTCAAAATTGTTTTTTTAATCGAAATCATAAGTACGAACGATTGGCAATGGTTAGGGGAGAGTGGAGGAATTGGGAACACTTAACTTCAAACGCTAAAAAATAATAGAAAAAAGTTATAAACTATATCAAATTTTATTGCTACATGAACTTTAGTTATCTAGGTACTTAGTAGCCATAAAACGTTATTTTTAAATGTACGTTTTAATATAAATATAAACTAAGCACTAAGCATTTTTTATTAACTTTAATCTATGTTGCACTTGAAAACGGATACTGCGTGTATGATATGAGCAAAAACACAATACTTTTGAACTCAAAAATATGATACTTACATG
This sequence comes from Antheraea mylitta, assembly GCA_014332785.1. Taxonomy (NCBI): domain Eukaryota; kingdom Metazoa; phylum Arthropoda; class Insecta; order Lepidoptera; family Saturniidae; genus Antheraea; species Antheraea mylitta. Next base: position 4,773,873 of record JACEII010000030.1, read on the forward strand.
TATTATAACTGATGACAAAAATTATATTAAAAGTACAAAAATAATTGTTCGACTTACAGTGACAACACTAGTGCGTCCTTTTAATCTCACTTTCGCATATGCAATGAATGGTTCTGCATTCAGCCGTAGAATAGGTTCGCGACAGTGTGGTATGGAGAGATGTACTATTTATCTAACTGTTCCCAATTACCCGTCGTTCTCAATTACCCCACTCTCCCCTACGTACCACGGAGACCGGTAAGAAAGCGGAGAGTCAGTGAGAAGTGGAGTACGGAGAGGGTGGTGGGTACGACATCGCTGTGACGGTGTTGTGTGCAGATGAGCCCCGGTCCGCAGCCGCGCGACGAGCCGGCCGTCGCGGACGGCGGAGGGTCGCGCGACCTACTCTCGCAGGTGCCGCATGACCGCCGCGCCGCGCCACGGCGTTAGCGTAGGGGTCTAGCCCTCGTTCCGCTCGTGTCGGTGTTAGTGCATTCTGTGTGCCCGCACGCGCTCCGGCCCCGCCCTGCAAACCCGCGACGATCCGAGTCCGCTGTTCCCGCCCGCGCTCCGGGCGCGCCTGGCTCTCTTCCTACTATCTCGTGTTTCTCGCTTGTTTTCTAGATCTTGCAGAATCTTCAAAAAAAGCGCACGGAGCGGAGGGGACGCCTGAGCTCGGACATTGCAAAAAAGAAGGGTGACACGAAAAGCAATCTAATCTTCAAGGTAACCAGCGTCGGCACGAGCCGGCGCGCATGTGCTCGTTCGCCCGCTTAGCATGTTGCCGGCGGCGCCGCCCGGCGTCCTCTAGTCCGCTGCGTACGCTTCGCTTTCTTTCTTTCTTTGTTGTTTCCGTTTGGTTCGTTTGTCCCGCTGACGGGCTCGCGGACGGAGGCGCACGAGGGCGGCGCGGGTCGCACGACCGTGCGGCGGCCGCGGCCGTGCGACCTCGCACTGCACCGCCACCACGCATGCTCGCTCGACGACTTCTCTCACGTCTTCATGTATTACTTCACACTTCTTTACGAATCCATCGTAGAGAATCATCGCGATGCTTGACCTCGAGCGTCCTTGTCGCGCGCAGTCCGCACGGCTTCCTTTAGAAACGGCCATGATACTCATCATATTTTGTTTTTACACGTATCTTTCTTTTTACAGTTTCTCAACATGGCATCCGTATTTATGCGGATATTTAACCTGATCTGCATGATGTTGTTGATAGGCCACTGGTCCGGCTGCCTCCAATTCCTTGTACCAATGTTACAAGGATTTCCACCAAATTCCTGGGTTGCAATAAATGAACTACAGGTGGGTAATTACGTACATATACAGCTAAATTAATATATATGTTGTATATTTCTTCACAGTATATAACACATATCCCTGTAAACTTACTCAGAGTTTGAATAGGTAATAGCTACTACATGCACTTACAATTTGTATCGACTCGAATTAAGATACAGCACTTATATTCAACTGTTTGTAATTTATGAGGCCGTTAAGTATTGCGTAATCAGTATTTTAGTCATTTTCTTGACCCTGTAATAAATATATGTAAAGCTTACTACAAAATCTTATACATACGTAAGTATTGCCATAAATTTTAGAAAATCTTTCCCATGTTACTTTACGAATAAAATAAAGAAAATAAATATTGCAGACGTAATCACGGTTCAAAAAAAAGCAAAGCATAAACCGCCCCACCCTTTTTGTAATGTCTATCACTTGTTTAGCATGACTACTATTGAGCATTCAAGAGTTCTATTCAATATTCAAGGATTATGATTATTTACAAAGAAAAAGTAATACATTATACCATATGCTTGTGCTCTTTTGCAGGAGGCATTCTGGTTGGAGCAGTATTCGTGGGCCTTGTTCAAGGCGATGTCCCATATGCTTTGCATCGGATATGGCCGGTTTCCCCCTCAATCCCTCACCGATATGTGGCTCACGATGCTATCTATGATCTCCGGTGCCACATGCTACGCCCTGTTCCTCGGTCACGCTACTAATCTTATCCAGAGTCTTGATTCCTCACGAAGACAGTACCGCGAGAAGGTATATTTCATTCTATTTTGTAATTTTCCACAATTTTCCTTAACCTTATAGCGTTTAACTTAAAAGATTAAATTACAATATCTATGATAAATTGTTATGAACACCTGGGTTGAATCGCGTACCTAGATTTATAGCATTTTCAACTCAAAAACGAAGAAAACAAAGTCTATTTTGAAGTCAATACCCACTATTCATAAACCATGCATGTGTCTAGCGAACGATCACTAAATTCATAATTGCCTGTTTCAGAGATTAGACGTGAGTACAGATCGGAATGTTTGTTTGATGTTTCACTTATTACTGTCGAGTATACAATAATTCATCTACACCAATAATCATACTTTCACATAATAACAACGGTCATAAATTTTGTAAATTTCACGAATTTTAATGGGTGTTCATAACTTTTTACATCACGTGGGTAGCACTAACAAGTCTTAATATTGCTGTGTGAGGCTTTCTGTAAACAATAATTATGTATGATATTCTTCATTGATTTCAGGTTCTTTTGAATCTTTTAAGGGAAGACCCCGTCTAATATATTGAAAACAGACGATACATTCCTGTATTTGCAGAAAACTTAGTTCTTGTATTTGAAGTTATACTTCTTTTGGCGTGTTAGGGAAAAATGATGAAAGTAAATTTTATGATGCTGCGCACACCGTCACGAAAACCGACACCCTGAAGTTAGCTATTGTCAACATTTTGTTTCTTTGTACTTGTTGTTTTTATTTCTTTATATTAAAACTTTCAATGTATTAAATACCTTTTTTCTATTGTTAGAGCCGTTTTTTCTACAAACGCAGAATAAGGCGAAAGATAAAATTTTTGAGAATATTTTTATCTTGTTACGCCAAAGAAGTATAACGTCTAAAGCCTGTACATAAGTACACACACACTTTTTTATTTTACTTTACTAAAACTTCTAATAATGATGTATATACACTGTAAAGTTTTGCCTCACTACTAATATTTAGTTTTATTGCAATATGTGAATATAAGAATTAACATTGATATTAATAAAGTAAAATAAAAGATTATTATATAAAAAAACACAACACAATTTTCTTATGCTGGGCTCCATGGCGAATCGATTGTCAAAAAAAAACAGTCTGTAATTATTATTAGTGTCTCAATGGATTAAGCACGTTAATAATAACCTATGTTAAATAAATCTGCAGTCTTCCCTACAAGTATAATTTTAAATGTTAGTGTGTGGGATTGCATGCATGCTACGAGTGTATTTGGATACAATAATTAATTAAAATTCATACTAATTCTATTTTATTTTAATAACACTCCAGGTGAAACAAGTAGAGGAATATATGGCGTATCGTAAGTTACCGCGCGAAATGCGGCAACGTATTACAGAATATTTCGAACACCGTTATCAAGGCAAGTTCTTCGATGAGGAGGTGATCCTGGGTGAACTGAGTGAAAAACTACGAGAAGATGTGATCAACTACAACTGCCGCTCGCTTGTCGCTTCCGTTCCGTTCTTCGCTAACGCCGATTCCAACTTCGTATCTGACGTTGTCACGAAGCTTCGTTATGAAGTCTTTCAGCCTGGTACGTATAACTAACTTCACTGTTGTATCTTGATACAGACTTCTTGTTATTCTTGTATTCGCACCGCAGAAGCATTTGTCAGAGTAAATGTTTTGTTTCAATGGATATAACACATTTAACAAAATAGGTTTCGTGTAAGTATTTCAATGTTGCAACAAGATGGTGGCTCCCTTGTTAGTACTTTCCAGGGAGGTTTTGTGGTATCTCAAAATTCATGGTCCGTGGTATTATTTTCCATTCGCTTCAGTTTCCCATCATAACCGAACTGTATTACGTTAAACACTACAAATTTTACATGATATAGTATATAATCAAATAACACGAGATTATGAATAAGATATAAAATCAACTACATAATATTCCAAAATGCCGCCAAAAACTTTGATACAGACTTTACAAGTATATGATTTTAAATATATATATATAACATAGAAAAACTATGGCATAACTGTACAACATAGAATTTTATTTCATTGATAATTCTATGTTTACGTATATACATTATAACATAAATTATTTTTTTCTATTTCAGGTGATATAATTATAAAGGAAGGAACGATCGGAAGTAAAATGTACTTCATCCAAGAAGGTATCGTTGATATTGTGATGGCGAACGGCGAAGTCGCGACTAGTTTATCAGATGGTTCTTATTTTGGTGAAATATGTCTACTGACGAACGCACGCAGAGTAGCATCTGTTCGCGCCGAAACCTACTGTAACCTGTTCTCGCTATCAGTAGATCACTTTAACGCAGTGCTCGATCAATATCCTCTGATGCGCCGTACGATGGAGAGTGTAGCTGCCGAACGTCTTAATAAGATCGGCAAGAATCCGAATTTAGTGGCGCATCGAGAAGACGACACTACTTCGGAGGGAAATACAATCAACGCAGTGGTTAACGCATTAGCCGCTGAAGCGGAGCACGTGAGCTTGTCGGACGACAGCGTGGCACGGTTGTCGGAACGGTCGCTAGGTCTCGCGCTGCAGCCGCTGCAGGCGGCGTCCTGTCGTATGGCGGGCGTCGCGTTGCCTGGGCTCGGAGTGGCGGCAGCAGCGCTTCCTCGCCCCAAGTCCGAGCACGACTTTAGCTCTGCGCAAGCACAGCAGCCGGCGTTGTCATCCGCCGGAGCCACGTTCCACAAGTCGGACGCGGGTATCGCGCCCTGACGTCGCACCGTCTGCTAGTGCTAGCGCAGCCTCGAGCTCGACCGATAGCAATACTAGGCTTAGTGCGAGGCGAGAGAGCCGCGCGCCGCCCCGCCCCGCCCGGCCGCCTCACTAGTTGTAGCGTAGACACGACGAGTATTATAGTTGCGACTTCGCCGGGCGAGCGTCATACGCGCCGCCCGTTGAATCTCATTTTGTGATCTTATACTTAATTCTCCTGTGTTATAATTTAGGTTAAATTTTATATCATTGACGCTGTGAGGAATCGATGAATACGTGACGTATTCCGATTAAGTAGATATACCTGTTATGTATAATGATGAATTATAACTATTGGATCTTTATAGGGATACCTTGCCATTAAATAAAAGAAAATAATTATATAGATTAAACTGAATTGTAAAGATATCACTATTTTATGCTTTGTTGGCGTACAAAATAGACGTTTATTGTACAAGCGGAATATTCGAACCTGATAGTCTATAAAAATACGCAGCATATAAAAGTTCCTGATTAATACGACAACAAGTTTATATTATATTTGAAGTTATTTATTTTAAAAATGTACAAACGTTGAAATGTAAGTTAATCGGTGGAGAATTCGAATCAGTAACGTGGCGCTTACACGTTTCCGTAACACTAAAATACTCTATAACTATATTATATCGTTATTAATCAAGAACTTTATTGTATTGTTATTATTCAGATTACAATAGTATGAGTTGGTTTATTGCGCTGGCCAGTATCCTATAATTTTAGATAGTACATTGTTAATCGCGTGGTATCGTGCTCTTCTCACAAATTCCGCACACGCACAACGAGATAACTCGCGATTTTAGTAATAGCACAAGGTTGCTTTATTCATTTAATTATAAGTAGTCTTTCACCGATAAATCGGTTTAATTAGTGCGAGATATCATCTCAGTTTCCTAAGTAGAGGTGGATCAGTAGCGTTTCAAATATTTCCGAGTCATAATTTCTTTATGTAAATACATGATATCGAGGTTTCGCCAGCAAAATGAAATCGGAGTGTCAGAGGGTTTTCATATGAGTGGCCCAGTCAATTATTCTGTGTTCTCGCAATGCGAGGACGAAAACCACTGTACTTGATACAGCTACACTTCATACTTTTATTTTAATCGTAGGAGGAAATAATTTATTATGAGTAGAGATCATTTCGTAGGTTTAAGTAGGCCGGAGCGTTAACTAATTCGGACGAATTAACGTTTTGTGATAATTCTAGCGCCATAATCACGTATTTAGCGAGATCAAAGCAATAACAGAAAGGGCGAAATATCGGTTTTAAATTGGAAAATAAATTATTGTAAAATGTATATATACCCCGTTGTATAAAATTACTCATACTAAATTTTATACTGTCGTTGTTCTGCGTTATTATGCCACCTACATTATATAAATTAACATAATAAACATTATGAAGGCAATATTAAATAATTTCTGTTATCGTTTTGCTCTGGTGAAATATGTAATTAGAGGGCGATTGTTGAATGGGAGCGCAGGCCGCGGGCCGGCCGACGACTTTGCGACCGATTGTATACTTGGCGTAGTATGCATGAACATGCTTCTCGTAACTTCTCAAGTTAATTTTATTATATCTTAGTGTATTTAGTTAACAGCTTTTAGTGATCATACATTAATAAAAGTGTAGTATTTAGGTAAAATTACAACGAGCAACATATCCTAGCGAGGCAGTATTATTGTAGAGGTCGCGGAGTTGACTGCCGCGCCACCGCGCCCCATTGCGCCGATGCATTGCGCAGCTCCAACATGACATGGTTCATCGTTGACTAATTCTTATAGTGTCATAACAATTTTTAACGGCAGTTTTGCAACTGTTGACTTTATAGCCAAAATATAGATAATGAATGACGAACCAATACGCAGTAGCTTACTTGTAGATGAACGCAGCCTAGTTCTGAGTTTGGCGACTAACACCAATAGATACTTTATATTCGTAAGATATTTATACAGTAAATTTTATTGGTCTTAGCAGAATAAATAACTGTCAATTTATCTATAAGATAATAAAATTACAATTGCGTTTCATTCCCAGAAGCATTTATTTATTGTTGTTGTTTTAAATTCTACATAACATTACATAAGTACCTACTGCTTTTGTAAAATATTATATAAATTTTATAGAAGAGATCTATTTTTATTGTGAAATTGTATTACCGAATGTAAGTGAGACAACCTATTATGAAATTGAATATTTTATAATTTTGACTGTTATTTGTTATAATTACATGGTTTTCTTGTGTATTCCTAGTATCTATTTTCACCAAAAGTGCTCATCGCTGTCAAGGAAATTAGTGAAAATGCATTAAAAGAATGGAGAAAACGATTGAGATGTTTTATTACCTTATTCCTATTATCGACACCAAATACCTTTAAACAAGCAATTCTTATATATTTTTATATTGTTATATATTCAGGATCTCGGAAACGGCCTCATCTATTTCTGTGAAACTTAGTATGTAGATAGTTTCGGGGACAATATATCGATCTAGCTAGATTTCATTTATAGAAATAAAATTTAATGAGTTTTCATGCAATGAAAAATACTTATAGCTAGAATATAAAGGTAAAATTTGGCCCCGCTGGCAATACAAAAATAGCTCAGATGGAAATTGGTTGCTTCGAAAATCCGTGTAACCCCAGTTCGAATCTGAGTGACAGCCAAAAAGATGCATTTTTAATATTATTTTTACAAAAAAAATGCTAATTTTTTGTGGCAAACCTAACAGTTAATTTTAATTTAAAAATGTTTTTTAAAGAACCGA